>PVJN01018613.1:11574-38743 GCA_004026805.1 Lasiurus borealis
AAAAAGTTGATTTCAAAGAGAAGGAAGAGGGGAGAGTTAGAAACATCAATGATGAGAGAATCATCAATTGGCTGCCTCCTGCAAGCCCCCTACTGGGCATCAAGTCCACACCAGCCGGGCCTAAATGGGGCTTTTTGCTTCATATTCCCAATATCTACTAAAAGCTACTTCTGCTTCAGAGGCACCTAGCCAGTCTCACTTGGTCTGTTTCCTTTCACAACAAAATTTAAAGTTGGCTGCCTTTAACATCAGACAGGTATCTTGAGAAAAAATATTGGGTTCTTTGTCAGATGCTGCAAAGGAGAGTATGTTTTTTTTAAATATAGTTTTTATTGATCTTTTTAGAGGAAAGGAAAGGGATAGAGAAGTAGAAAAGTCAATGAGAAACTTCAAAAGGCTGCCTCCTGCACGTCCCCTGCGGATCAAGCCAGCAACCAGGGCATGTACCTTGATGGGGAATGGAACCAGCAACCTCCTGGTTCATGGGTCGAGGTTCAACCACACTGGCTGAGAGACAATAACTAGACCTGCATCTATCTATTACCTCAAGTTACAGTCTCACCCCAGCTGGGTTGGCTCAGTGAATAAACCATCAGCCTGCAGACTGAAGGGTCCCAGGTTTGATTCCAGTAAAGGGCACATGCCAGGGGCTTGATCCCCAGTAGGGGGCATGGAGGAAGCAGTTGATCAATAATTCTTATTTATGTTTCCCTTCCTCTCAGAAATAAATAAAAATATATTAAAAATAAATAAAAATTTCCTATACTAGGGCCTGGTGCAATGGGACCTCTTGGGGGATGTCTGACTGCTGGCTTATGTCCAATCCCACACACATTCCTCTCACAATCTGGGACTGCTGGCTCCCAACTGCTTATCTGCCTGCCAGCCTGATCACCCCTAAACCACTTCCTTGCCAGCCCGGTTGCCCATAACTGCCCTCCCCTGCCAACCTGGTTCCCACTACTGTCTTCCCCTGCTGGCCATCTTGTGACCACATGGGGTGGCCATCTTATGTGAGGGTGTGACAGTCAATTTGTATATTACCTCTATATTATATAGGATAAAAAGGACTAATATGCTAAGTGTCTGGTCATCTGTTAAACCAATCAAAGCATAATATGCTAATGATATGCTAAGGTAGCTCAACCACTGGCTCTGATGTGCACTGACCACCCAGGGGCAGATGCTCTGGCAGGTAAGATTACTTGCTGCTGAAGTCTGGCCAATCACAACTGAGCAGGATGGGCCAGACATGCCCTGGAGCCCTCCCATGGTCCCGCCCCCACCCTGATAGTGCATTGGTGGGGTCCCTCAGGCTGGCCTTTGCCCTTTCACAATCCAGTTTCCTCAGGGGATGTTGGAGAGCTGGTTTTGGCTCAATCCTGCAGGCCACTCCCCTTGGAAGGGCGCCAGACGCAGGGTTCATGGCTGGTGAGTGCTGCTTCAGCAGTGCAAGCCTCTGAATGGGGACTGATTGAACGTGAGCCCGTAGCAGGCGCAATGGGGCTGGGATGAGCGGGAGCGGCAGGTAGAAGCTGCAGGCATTGGACTGGGTTTCAGCCTGATCCTTGCAGGCCACCCTGCTGAGGGACCCCATCAGTGAGCCCTGAATCCAAAATCTACAACCACAAACAAAACATATAACCACAACTTCAGAAATACTCTCATGGAGATACAAATCAGCTTAAAATGGCATTGTGGTCTATCAGCACATGAAGAGGTCCTCAACATTATCAGCCAGCAGGGAAATGCAAATCAAACCACAATGAGGTACTATGTCACACCCACTATGATGGGTATAATCAAAATGACAAGTATAGTTGAGACCGGTTTGGCTCAGTGTATAAAGTGTCGGCTTGGGAACTGAAAGGTCCCAGGTTTGATTCCGGTTGGGGGCATGTACCTTGCTTGCGGGCACATCTCCACTGTGGGGCGTGCAGGAGGCGGCTGATAGATGTCTCTCTCTCTCATTGATGTTTCTGACTTTGTCTCTCTCCCTTCCTCTCTGTAAAAAAATCAATAAAATATATTTTTTAAAAAATGACAAGTGTAGGTAAGGATTTGGAGATTTGGAAGCCTCAAATATTGCTGGTGGAAATGTAAGGTGGTACAGCTGCCATATGGAAAACAGTTCAGCAGTTTTTTTAAAAAGAGTGCCCTGACAATGTGGCACAGTGGTTGAGTGTCAACCTATAGGAGGTTGTTTTGATTCCCATCAGGGGAGATACCTGAATTGTGGGCTTGATCCCCATTTTGAGGCGTTCAGGAGGCAGCTGATTAATGATTCTCTCTCATCGCTGATGTTTCTCTCTCCCTCTCTGAAATGAATAAAAATATATTTCAAAATAAAATAAAAAGATGTGTGTGTGTGTGTGTGTGTGTATGAAAACATGTCCACACGAACTTGGATGCAAATGTTCACAGCTGTTTTATTCACAATAGCTTGAAAGCGGAAGCTGTCTAAATGCCCAACTGATGAACAGAATGTGGATGTCTATACAAATGAATCTTCAGCATTAAAAATAAATGCAGTTAAGACACACATGAGCACAGCAAGGACGAAGGGCCAGGTACAGAAGGTCATCAGGGTGGAGAGCCCCAGATGCCCAGCAATGGACCATCAATTGTAGGGTGGGACCTTGTCCCCAGGGTGACTTTTCCTCCTCTGGCATATCAGAGTCAGGTTTGGACAGCCTGACCTTTCTTCCCTAGAGATAACATCTATGCCTCAAGTTGTGTTTCAACTCCAGGCCCAGATAAGCAATAAAACCAGCCAACCCTGACATCAGGACCAGATGCATTGAATAAGGACCCCCTGCCCAGGTGCCCGTCAACCAATCAGTGGAGACCATGGCTCTGGCCATACCTGAAAAGCTACTGAATATTCTATTAAGATCTTTCCTGGAGGCCTTCCCTAAAATCTCTGCCCTTAAAAAACCTTTAGAACGGAGGGCACCCAGTTCCTTTTCCTTCCCCCTCCCACCCCGCAGGCTTGTTACCATTAGCTTCCCTCACTCGCAAGCTCCAAGGGCCCTCTTTCTTTACCTCCATAACTGATTTCCTAAATCCATTTCTCCTGCCTCTGTAATTGCCCCAATAAATGTTCTCTGACCAAAAAAAGTAGCACCATGGCTTAACCTTGAACAAATTACCCTTGAACACTGGAATAGTAATGATGGTTGCAGATTGCAAATGCACTAAATATCACTGAGTTGCGCACTGTAAAATAGTTAGCTTTATGGTGATGTGTTTTTAAAGAGAAAATTGCTTCAAACAGGGTTATGATGGATTAAAATTCTTTAGATATCTAAACTACAATTTGCATTACCAGAAGGAATACATGTCATGTTAGCTAACAGAGGAACTTCTTTGTGCTATCATTGCTTTGTATGTTTTAACTAATGTACAAAAACTCTGGGGTAGGTCCCACCATTACTCCCCATAGAAATAATGGTTGCACTTTACAAATGGTGGTCCTTGAGGTCCGAAAGGTTGGCGACTGTTGCTTTAGAGGTCAAGTAAGTTGACCAAGCCTACATGTAGAAAACTATGGTAGAAATCCTGATCTGCCTAAAGCTATGTCTTGTCTACCCCAAATTGTTGTTTGCATGTTTATAATACCCTCAGTAGGCAAATACTTTTTGAGGGGAGCAATTATCACATTTTTTAAAATTTTCTTTACCTCAAGTCCTATTGGCACTGGCAAACAGAGATAATGATTAAGCATACTTTTTCTCTCGTTCATCAAATATTTGTTCTTCTATGTCCAAGGCACCGGGGACACAGACAAAAACAAAACCAAGTTCCTAGGGATCAAAAATATATTTCAGGTAATAATAATTGCTAAACATGAAAATAAAGGAGATAAGGAAGCGTGGTTAAGGAAAGACAGGAAAACAAGCCAGGGGATTGGCAGGTGGTGCTGGTTAGAATGAGGGAATCATAGAAGCAAGGCCCTGAAAGAGTGATCAGTTCTCATGGATTAGAGGAGAAGCGAGGCATCAGGTACCTCTGAGCAGGTTGAGGAGTGGAGGTGAATATTCAGCCAAAGCAGTGACTCTAGACCAGTGGTCGACAGCTCGTTAGTTAACAGAGCCAAATAAAAGTACGACGATTGAAATTCCTTCTGAGAGCCAAATTTTTTAAATTTAAACGTCTTCAAAATAGACTCGCCCAGGCCATGGTATTTTGTGGAAGAGCCACACTCAAGGGGTCAAAGAGCCACATGTGGCTCACGAGCCGCAGTTTGCTGACCACTGCTCTCTAGACTACCTTAGTACAGTCCCTGCAGGAGCATTTAAGCTTGTTTTGTTACAAATCAATCTAAAATCAAACCTATAAAACAGCCCCTTTTCTGTCCATGTCTTTTAGGTAAAAAACTCTATTTTCCTGAAATTAAGGCATGTAGGCACTTTCTCCTTTTTGTGTCAACTGCCAGAAATTAGAAAATGAACTGCCCATGTGCCATGATGCCCAAAATGCCTTTACTTCTTTCATATGAATGTTGTTTTACCTTATATAATGTTGTCAACTAACTCCAAGTTTCCTCAAATTACTTTGCTCTGCTAAGTCTTAAATGCAAAAATGACTTGATTGTGGATAGCCAAACATTCAATACCACCCTCCTCCCAGTCACCATTAGCCTTTATTCACTTGCTGGGAGGTACCAGGCTTCTTCTGCGTCAGCCTGTACAGGTACTGCTTGCTCATGTCTGGTCGACTTGCCTGGCATGTCTGGTTCATTATATATGAACCAACCACAGTTTCCCTTCATAGCACTTACCACATTCATTATTAAATAAAGATGTTAAAACAACTTCACC
Source organism: Lasiurus borealis (assembly GCA_004026805.1). Classification (NCBI taxonomy): domain Eukaryota; kingdom Metazoa; phylum Chordata; class Mammalia; order Chiroptera; family Vespertilionidae; genus Lasiurus; species Lasiurus borealis. The sequence goes on from PVJN01018613.1 coordinate 16,398, forward strand.
ATCTTTTTCTTTCCTCTACCCAGTGGTCGGCAAACTCATTAGTCAACAGAACCAAATATCAACAGTACAATGATTGAAATTTCTTAAACCTACATTTCTTTTAATACTTCTTCAAAATAGACTCACCCAGGCCGTGGTATTTTGTGGAAGAGCCACACTCGGGGGGGCCAGTCTGCAGACCACAGCCCTATCCTAACACCACTCTGCCCAAGGTGACAAGGGGTAAATTGCAGGCACTAAGATTTCTAAGGTAGGTTTCCTGCAGTATCGAGATGAGCAAGTAAAAGTAAGTGGCCAACATTTTTAAATTTAGAAATTTATTCTGTTTAATCCACAAGCTTTATATAGCTTTAGTTTAAAAAAAAAAAAAAAAAAACAACGAAAAAAAAAAATAAAACCAAAAACAAAAAACAAAACAGTGAAAACAAGACACTATTTCAAAGTCTGGGCCCTTCCAGCCTTCCAAATACAAGAATTCTGAAATTGTATATACCAATTGGAAGAATAAGACGAAATTATGAATGGAGCCATGACAATTCAAAAAACAAAATTGACGTAACTGAAGGATCCTTCCTGGGACTAGTTAACTGCCTTTACAAAAAAAAACACAACAGAATAGAATGAAATTCCAGTGTTCCAAATCAACTTGTTACACATCAGTATTAACCCACAGCGTCCTGGCAAACAGCATGCTTTCATTTTCTGTCTCTTCCTAGAGCTTGATCCTGATTCATTTCAGCAGAGACTCCACAGGCAACAGGAAAGATGGTGGCATTAAAACATTCATTTATACTTTTGTAGTAGTTCAACAGTGGTCTTATTTCTGGGCAATTGCAAACCATACAAGGTTGGAAGCATTATAACTTAAATGGGTGCTAAGACTCAAATGAGAAAAAGTAAAGAAAAAAAAAAGAAAAAGAAAGAAAGATAACCTCTGGGAATAGCCAGGGGCTTTAAAGAAACCATAAAAATGCCAACAATATTTAAAGCCCCTTTTTTAAAAAGGGAACTTTTTTTGGCTTAAAATATTTCACTCTAAATGAATTTATGTCAGCTGTCAATAAAAGAATGTCACTAATACACTGTGGACACCTTTTGCAATGTAAATCCATGCCCTTTTTTACATGGTGAACTTCAACCTAGCAATTATTACAACAAATGTTATAGTCTAAAGCTCAAACACATTTTAGCATTTTTGAAATTGAATTGAGTACAAACCAAATAAAATTTACATCATAACAAACATTTCCACCTAAGACTGTGGGGACACTTGAGCCTTCCTCATCGATCTCAGGGCCTTTTCCCGCAGGTGCTTTTCTAAGTCGTCAAGGTTATCTTCAGCTTCACTTTCAGTCTCCTAAAAAAACCCCAAAAAACACAGAAAAGTTTTATTGTTAAGTCTTGAGATACTGCTGGGAGATACTAAGCACAAAGCAAAACCAAATTGGATGATAGCTGCCCAAAGCTATGAATATACTAAACCTATCAAACCATATACTTTAAAAAGGTAAAATATGTGGTATAATAATTAAATCGAGAAGTTATTTTTGAAATATACATTAAGTTATAAGGCAGCCATTCATATTGTTATCCTTAATCTTGGCAAATTCCTGTTCTTGGTAGGTCATTGAGAAAAAAGAGCAAGAGTGTTAACAACCAAGTAGGGAATTATAAAAAACAAAAAAAAGAAAGAAAGAAAGAAAAGAAAATTTAGCCATTTGTATAAACCACAGGACAATGATTCTAATACCTTCCTGGGCTCTGGCTCTGCCTCCGGTTCTTCCTGTGCTGATGTGGTGGTGGGAGCAGCAACGGCTGCAGGAGTTCCAGCAGCTGCAGCCATCGCCTTTTCTTTCTTGTGTTTTTTGTGTTTCTTGTGCTTCTTATCCTTTTTGTGTTTCTTGTCCTTCTTTTTCTTCTTTTTCTTTCCACCTCCTTCTTGGTCTGAATTCTAGAAATCCAGAAAAATAACAGCAATAAATCAATTATTAAAATTCTGTACAATAAAAACAAACACTTTTCTTTAAAATCTTCACCTGAGGATATATTCTCCCCCTCCCCTACTGCTTTTCAGAGAGAGTGAAAGGGAGGGAGAGAAACATCGATGTGAGAGACATATCAACTGGTTGCCTCCTGCACCTATGACCCTTTGGTGTGCAGGCTAATAACCTAATCACTGAGAAACACTGGTCAGGGCCAACAACTTTTTATATCCCCAAGGAAATAACTAAATGGACCAGTCTCAAGACTTTAAAGGTATTTTAAGGTATTTTACACAGATTTAAGAGCTAGAATGAACTGTGATGGGAAACTTGGCCTGAGCTAAATTGATTCCTGAATCTGTTAAGTGTCTGACTTCAAACAAATTAATAGACTTTTTAAATGAGCCATTTTAGTCAACCTTTTTTCCCCTTAGAAAAAAAAAAAAGCCAAGACCGGTTTGGCTCAGTGGATAGAGCGTCGGTCTGCAGGTTCGATTCTGGTCAAGGGCATGTATCCTGGTTGCGGGCACATCTCCACTGTGGGGCGTGCAGGAGGCGGCTGATTGATGTCTCTCTCTCATCCATGTTCCTGACTTTCTATCTCTCTCCCTCTCTGTAAAAAAATCAATAAAATATATTAAAAAAAAAAAGTCTCTGTGCTCCAAAGACTCCTAGTCATGCTTGAGGGTAAATCCTTAAAAACTTCATTTCTTTTTCATAGAAATACCTGGGGGGGGAGGAGGGGGGACAGAGAGAGAGAGAGAGATCTCCTGGTCGCCCCCAACTGCCGGCCTGATCATCCGTGCAACCTGCTGTTCAGTAGTCCCTCACTAATGCCCCCCTGCTAGTGTGGTCACCCTATGCAGCTTGCTGTTTGGTCATCTGTCTGGTTATTTCAATTATGATGGCCCCTGGTTTTTTATATATTAGGATGTACAGTTGACTCTTGAAGAATGCAGGGACAAAGGACATCAGCCCCCCTTTGAAGCAAAAAATCCACAAATAACGCCGGCCAGATGGCTCAGTTGGTTGGAGCATCATCCTGGACACCAAAAGGTTTGAGTTCAATCCCCGGTTGGAGTGTGTACAGGAGGCAATAGATTAATGTCTCTCACACATCTCTCTCTCTCTCAAAATAATCAATAAACCACCTTGAGTGATGATTTAAAAAAAAATCTACAAATCCCCCTCACCCCCAAATTTAGTTATAGCCACCTCTCAATACCCATGAGGGACTGGTTCCAGAACCCCGAGGATACCAAAGTCCACGGATTATCAAGTCCCTCAGAGAAAATGGCAAAGAATAATACTTACAGTCAGCCCTCCAACTGTGGATCGAAAATTGTTTTCAATCCACAGTTAATTCAATTCATTGATGGGAAACTGGGGGATCTGGAAGGTCAATTGTAAATTTATTGGGGGAAAAAATATATTTATGAACGGACCTGTGCAGTTCAAGGGCCAACTGTATTTCCCTTGTTGAAAAAATAAAAGCATTAAAGTACAGAATGAAGAAAAATTCAAATCACTCATCATTTCCCTAACATATAAACCCACTGCCAGCAGTCTAGTTAGTGTCTTCTTTATGATACACATTTTCCCCTTTATAAAAATGTATTTATATAGGTACATTCTAAAATAAAAAATTGCACTGATTTGCATGATCTTAGACATCCCCAAATGTATCAAACTCTAGAGAAAACAGTAAAATACTAAGTTAATTTTCTCCTAAATAAATAGAACTATGGGCAATTTTTTCTTTGTGTTTTTCTAGATTTCAATCTCAACCATCAAGATTCTGGAGTTTAACAGTGTTAGATAATCACAAATCAGTGGGTTGCTAGAGTACTTTAATGGACTGCTGATGCAACTAACAACACTTAATTTGTACCTCCTGAAGTCTATCTGAACCACAGAAAATAATGCTCCTCTGAGCTACAAAAGACAAAAAAATGTTCTCTGCCTCCAAGTGACCACATCCATAATAATAAAATCATTATATGCAAATCGACTGAACAGCAAAAAGAACTGCCCGGATGACCACGCTATGACACACACTGGTGCCAGAGCAGCCTCGATACGACTGGTCAGGGAAGGCTAGGCCAATATGGGGTGAGAGGGTTTGAAGGAAAGGGTGGCAACAGACTCAGGCCAGAGCAGCGACAGGCCGGGTGCTGACAACCAGGAAAAGGAAGGCCTACCCTTGCAAGAATTTCATGCATCAAGTCTCTAGTACAACTATAAAGAATGTCCAAAACAGGCCAGACACATACCCTTGCCGGTGATGGGCTTGGTGTTGGGCTTTTAGCTTTTTTGACAGGTACCGCTGGTGACCAGTTGGTAGAGGGTGACTGAGACTGGACAGGAGATGGAGGTGCTGGGGGTTTTTTAGCTGCTGGCTCAGGAGATCCTGAGACAGATCGGGAGGATGAAACTCTCCTTACAGACTGAGGGCTTGGTGAGGCAGCTCTAGACAAAGGGAAAAACAAAACAAAACATTTATTATCCAAGAACAGAGATATTTCCTAAGAGAAAATAACCAACTACCGTTATAGAACTAGGTCACAAATTTTAACTCAAATTTATTATCATCTAAGTCCCCTGGTATTAGAATAGTTAAAGTCTCACAATCCTCTTTCCATTCTGTTAGTGATTCTTTCTGTATGGAATTAGCAATGCCAATTCTGAGTATTTTATTTAAGACTGCTTTTATCAGTCTTATATAGACATGCAAGAAATATTCTAGCCCTAGCCAGTTTGGCTCAGTGACTAGAGCATCAGCTTGTGGGCTGAAGGGTACTGGGTTTGATTCTAGTCAAGGGCACCTGCCCAGGTTGCAGGCCCAATCCCCAGTAGGGGTTGTGGAGTAGACAGCTGATCAATGATTCTCTCATCATTGATGTTTCGATCTCTTTCTCCCTCTCCCTTCCTCTCAGAAATCAACAAAAATATATTAAAAACACACACACACACACACACACACACACACACCAAAAACGAAATATTCTATTCATCACTTCAGAGTTTAGTTTTAGAACACCCTCAATATAGTTGATAATCCTAAGAACCAAATAGAATCCTATGGCATTTAGTTTATGCCATTAGGAACTACCTGAAAACAGAAAAGGCTCTCTGAATAATAATCAGAATTTGCTTTAAAAGTGTGTATTCACAGCTTATTTTTTTCTGTAATTTTATAGTAAAGGGGGAAGGGGGATGCTAATTGGGAAATTTCAATATAGAGAGAGCTATGCAAGTTAACGTTCCTAATCAAAGAACATAACATATCTTTACTTTTTTGTCTTTTTGGGTTCCGGAGTCCTGGAGACTCTCCTAATGGGCCTAGTACTTGGAGATGGGGACTGCCTTCTTTGGGGTGACGATGAGGCTCCTCTTCGAACTGGTGGAGGACTTGAGGAGGTCTGGGGAGCTCGAGGCCGGGGTGAGGGCGAATGCCGTTTGTTTGGTTGTGGTGACCGGGCCTCCCGGGTAGATCGGCCGGGGGAAGACCCTTTCTTATGCTTTGATGACAATGAAGGTGAACGTCTCTTGTTGGCCGGGGAGCTTCTTTGTTTGGGAGGCGGAGAATGGGAGACACGACGCTTTGGTGGTGGAGATGGCGATGCCCTCCGTTTCGGAGGGGGAGGGGGAGAAGCCGTTCTTCTCTTCGGAGGCGGGGAAGGGGAGTATCTCCTCTGTATTGGAGGAGAGTATCTTCTTGGGGAAGGTGAGCGCCGACGAGGGGGAGGAGACGGAGTCCTATAGGAAAAACACATCATTAAGCTGGAAGGTCCAACAAGAAATAGCACACAAAGAAAACTAGCCAGTAATTATGGCAATATAGGCACATCTCAGATATTTCAGATTCTGTTTCATATCATTGCAATATAGCGAATATTGCAATAAATCAAGTAAAATAAATTCATTGGTTTCCCAGTGCATATAAGTTATGCTTATACTATACTGTAATCTATTGTGTGCAATAGCATATTTCTTTAAAAAAACAGTGTATGCACTTATTTAAAAATATTTTTTTGCTAAAAAATGCTTAGCCATCATCTGAGCCATCTTTTGCAGGTGGTGGATCTTGCCTCAGTGTTGAAGAAAATGCAGTATTTGCAAAGTGCAATAAAATGAGGTACTTGCCTGTACTGTATTAGCACCAGGCAAAGGGAGTATTTTCTAAATGGAAATGCTATACCTTTATCTCTAAAAATTAGAGGTCCGGTGCACAAAATTCGTGCACAGGGGTGTGTCTCTCTCAGCCCACCCTGCACCCTCTCCAATCTGGGAAGCCTTGGGGGGATACCCGACTATCTGGATTGGACCTAAACGGCAGTTGGACATCCCTCTCACAATCCAGGACTGCTGGCTCCCACCTGCTTGCCTGCCACCAACCACTTCTGCTTGCCAGCCTGGTCATCCCATAACCACTCCCCTGCCAGCCTGTTTGCCACTAACTGACCTCTCCTGCAGGCCTGGTTCCCCCCAACTGCCCTTCCCCGCAGGCCTGGTCATCAACTTCCCCCCTTTGCTGGCCTGGTTACCCCTAACTGCTCTCCCCTGCAGGCTTGATTGTCCCCAACTGTCCTCCTTGCATGTCTGGTTCCTCCCAACTGCCCTCCTCTGCTGGCATGATTGCCCAAACCTGCCCTCTCTTGCTGGCCATCTTGTGCCCATATGGGGGCAGTCATCTTGAGTGTTGAAGTGACAGTCAATTTGCATATTATCCTTTGATTAGACAGGATAAAGGCCTGGTGAATGGTTGAGAACCGGCTGGTTTGCCCTGAAGGGTGTCCCAGATCAGGGTGGGGGTTTCCTTGGGGTGTGGGATGGCCTGGGCAAGGGGCCTGTGGTGGTTTGCAGGCTGGCCACACCCCCCAGTGACCCAAGCAGAGGCCCTGGTATCTGGGATTTATTTATGTTCTGTAATTGAGACTTTGTAGTGTTGAGCAGAGCCAAGCTTCCTGCTCATTTTGTGGCCTCTGCCATTTTTGTTGGGATTTATCTTCTATAATTGAAACTTTTTAGCATTGAACAGAGGCCCGGGCCCACCAGGGCAGGTGGGGAACTTGGTTTCCTCCACTGCTAGGGGCAACCCAAGCCTTCTGCTCTCTCCATGACTGCAGCCCTCATGGTTGGGTTAATTTGCATACTCATTCCTGATTAGTGGTGGGCATAGCAGAGGTACAATCGATTTGCATATTACTTTATTAGATATCAGAATAAAGTACTACAATAACCAGAATTTTGTATTTTTTGTCAAACAACTATAAACCTACTTTTGCCCCACCCCTTACTTCCCCTTTGTAATCATTAGTGTTTCTACCTTTAAGTTAATTTCTCTGTATCAATATGTGATTCAGATACCATAAAAGTGAACTATTTAAAGTATACATTTTGCCCATCACTTGTGGCTCAGTGTTGACCTATGAACCAAAAGGTCAAGGCAAATGCCGGGATTTCGGGCTTGATAACCAGTAGTGGGTGTGCAAGAGGGAGTTTATCAATGAATCTATCTAATCTATTGTTTCTATTTCTCCCTCTCCTTTGCTCTCTAAAATCATAGGTCCCAGGTTCAATTCCAGTTAAGGGCACATGCCTGGGTTGTATGCTTGGTCTCCAGTAGTAGGTGTGCATGAGGCAGCCAATCAATAATTCTCATCATTGATGTTTCTATCCCTCTCTCCTTTCCTATCTAAAATCAACTAAAAAAAATCTTTTGAAAATATTTTTAAGAGTATAAAGTATACATTTCAATGTTTTTTTGTATATTTGCAGTTGTATAACCATTATCACTCTTCATTCCCACTAGACACCACTAATCCACTTTGTATAGATTTGTGTTCTGGGATTTTTCATGAGTGGAATCATACATGGTATTTTCTGAGTGGCTGAGCAATGTCACTCTAAAATATTTCAATCATAAAGACTCAAACTTGCTCTAATTAAGATTCATCAAGAGTGGGGTGAAGGAGGAGAGATCAACCAAAGGACTAGTAAGCAAGCATATAAGTATAACTCATGAACAGATACTAGGAGGGTGAGGGAGGTGGCGGGGGCATAAGGTCACATATGTAATACCTTAATCGATAGAGAAAAAAAAATTCATCAAAGATGGACACACAGTAATTTGGTGAAGGCCTGGGTAGGGCAGGGCTATGTGGAAGGATAAGAAGGGGGAAATGGGGGACAGCTGTAAGACTATCAACAAAATAAGGTATTTAATCATCTTAATAATAAACAAACCAAGTTGCTCTAATGAATTCCAACAAACATATCTGACAGAGTACCTTCGTCGTGGGGGCGGTGTGGGAGACCGACGCCGTCGAGGAGGTGGAGCAGGAGAGGGAGAACGTCGCCTTCTGGTGGGTGGTGGGGAGGGACTTCTCCTCCGTCGACCACTGCACCAAAGAAGAATTAGAGTTGATTCTTGAGTTAGTAGTATTTATAATTAAGTTATCTAGATGACACCATTTCAAATATTAAACCAAAATGCAGCAGCTGTTACTCTATCCCTCAGAGCAGTCTTTTTCAAACTATAGTTCAAGACTATTAGTCAAGAACCTGGGTTACAAACCAACATTTTTAAAGAATAGAAAATCAGAATGTTGCTTGCAGTAAGGATTTTTTTAATGAAATCTTTGTTTCAACATATAAATACGTTAGTCTGGGTCATGATATAAAATATTCTTAAGGTGACGGAGGGAAAAAAAGTTTGAAAACAGAGCCTTAAGACAAGTGTTTTAAAATTGGCATATAACAGAATCACCTGGGAAACTTATCTGAGCTTTGCATTCATCAGGTCTGGGCTATGGTCTAAGCCAGTTTATTTTGAAAAGATTCTCAAGGTGACTTTCCAATACCTTATTAAAAACAACTATACTGAAGCCTAGAAAAATTTTAATGTTTAAAACAGATATTTTGAATTTAACAGTTACCAGTAGTTTATGGCCCAAAATCTGGGTGTCACAGCTCCAAATTCTTGAGTTTTAAAATGTCCACTGCTCAAAAGTTGCATACTATTAACTGAAAACACTATCCCCCAAGATAAAGAATCAAAGTTGTTTGAGCACTAAAACTATCACTGGGATCGATTTGGTTAAAATACAAATAAGGATCATATAAACGTTAATGCTGCGCTTAACAACACACTTAACCAACATAAAAAGCATACCGGAAATATATAATTATATTAACTAATTCAGAGCCATCTTCCTGGATATATTAAAATATACACTAAACCATTGTGCCACCCTTTGGGTAAATTTGTATATACAAGTAGCCAGATAATATAATTAATTAACTTCTTGTCCAGTACAGTATTGGTGCTGTCCTTGAGGAGGTCTGAGGAGCTCAAGGCCATGCTCCTCATATTTTCTACAAATCTGGAAGTATTTTCTAAAGTTTACAGATCTTGGTTCCCTTTAAGATTAAGGAAAGTTCTGTTATCAGAGAAGATCCTAAAATTATTAAATAGAATTTCTACTTCTATTTGTTTATGCCTTGTGTGGACTAAAACTTCACTTTGAATAGATTTAAAAATAAAAGCTACAAGAGGCAAAGATATCAAGGCAGATAAGCTTTAGATGAGTGAAATGTAGACATTGAACTATTAATTACAAAAAAAGGACAGTTTTAAAGGGGAAGCCACTTATCAGCAGGGTTTATCAGAATTATGGGACCAAGAAACAAGATGACTATAGTACTGTTTCATCAACAGATAATGAAGATTTCAAATGGGTTTTGACTTAAAAAGAAGAAAAGCAAAGGTTTTTATTAACAAACTTTGAGGGTGAGGTGACTCACACCAGAACTCCCAATAAGTTATTAGTAGGCATCCTACATTAATAAAGTAGTAATATGCAAGTGGCTGTTAAGCATCACAACAGCAGAAGGGCGAGGCAGCGAGCTACCAGTAGTGTAGAGGTACAGGAGAGCAGGAGAGCAGAAAAGTGGCAAGTGGCACTAGTAATAGCATAAGAGGCTATTTACTGTTGATTATGTAGCTTCTCTTTTAAAAATTCTCCCAATTTGTGTGCAAAACTTTAAAAAATATATTTTGATTTTTTACAGAGAGGAAGGGAGAGAGAGTAGAATAGTTAGAAACATCTATGAGAGACATCGATCAGCTGCCTCCTGCACGCCCCCCACTGGGGATGTGCCCGAAACCAGGATACATGCCCTTGGCTGGAATGGAACCTGGGACCTCTCAGTCCGCAGGCCGATGCTCTATCCACTGAGCCAAACCGGTTTCGGCTGTTTGCAAAACTTTAGACAAAAAGTCTCATTAAAATTGAACTCAGATTAGAAATGAATCTGAAATATTTAGTCTACACCTTAGTTTCATTTGTAAAATGAAATAACTAAAGGCCCCTTTCAGTAATAACCTTCATTCAGGTTCCTGTGTTTCTATGTGAGAAAAATAACTGAAAATAAAGAGAATAAGAATAAATAAAACCATAACCAAAGTAGCATAACTTAAGGAACTGCCAGAAAAATCCGATAACCATTTATAACTGGAATCTTGATATCACATGATTCTATGACTTGAAAGTTCTAGTTGTTTTTTTTTAACTGATCTGATAAAGCACACATTTTAGAGATTAAAAGAAAAAAAGCCAAACATTTTCTAGATACCCTGAATACTGTCAAATCAAGCCTTCAAATGTGTGTAGAAATGGAATAGAAAAGTTTCCCCCCTAAAAACTGTGAGAACCAGTTTTCAATTTGATGTGTAGTCTTCAGCTTCTCAAGCATTTAGGAATAGACAAGTCTCGTAACAAGGGGCCAACTTACTATCTCTGTAGTGACCTCTTCAGAACCATCTCATTTCACTAACTACATTGGTGATGGAAGGTAAAAAGTTACAGATGTGACAACTAACACTAAATAGGACCAATATATCTTGTATCCTTTAATTTAAAGGAGTGTTTAATCCCCAAAGATGAGTGTAAGAAAGAATGAAAAATGTTAATTTTTTGTTTAAATTGTGTGTGTGTGTGTGAAACCAGGCTGTGTTTCCCCCTTTAAAATATAACAAATATTGAAGCATGATTCCAATTAATTATTTCTCCATCTCTAAATCCCAGACATCTGATTGCAATTTCTAACATCACTAAACTTGAGGCTTCTAGTACAATTTAGTAGTACCTTTTATTTTATATATATTTATTTATTGATTTCAGAGAGGAAGGGAGAGGGAGAATAGAAACATCAATGATGAGAGAATAATGGATCGATTGCCTCTTGCACACCCCTTACTGGGGATCCAGCCCGCAACCTGGGCAATGTTCCCTTGACAGGAATCAAACCTGGGACTCTTCAGTCTGCAGGTTGACACTCTATCTATCCAATAAGCCAAACAAGCTAGGGCAGTACCTTTTAAAATATGGATACACAAAACAAAAACATCCTGATGTAGGGTAATAAACATTAGCATTGATTTCACTGTAATGAAAATAGTTCCACAATTTGGGGAGTGGAAGAAATCTTACCACTAAACTGATTTTGTAAAGTATATAAATCTATCATTAAATTTATGTGTAATGAAGCCAGGGTTAATTACAGCTGGGAATAGAATAACTTAGCATCTAAAGTAATCTTGTTTTAGGTTTTCATTTTTTAATTGACAAGTAATAGTTACTGTTACGGCACAAATACACTGCTTAGGTTCCACTACAAACATTGTTGACTGGTTCTAAAGAACCTTTCCAAGAAAACCCTTTTATTAATTAGACTACCTAAAAGAACATAGCTTCAAAAACTGAGCCAAAATAAGACAATGAGATAGTTTTGGGAAGAGCAAAAATACTTAGAAATTTAGTGGCAGCTAAACCTCCCCAAGCAGACGACCAGTGAAGACACAGTATAGTGCTATGTCAATGGCACAAGTTAAGATCTAGTAGCTTTGTTTAAAAACTCACTATACTACTTCTGGGCCTGTTTATTTCACCCATGAGATAGGTCTACATTAGAGATTTCTAGGTATGTTTTAACTTTAAAATGTTAGGTTTCATGGTCATCCAGACACTGATAATCAAAAAGGGTCAATGAAAATATGCAAACCTACCTTCCTACCATAGGAAGCACTGAGCAAGGGCCAAAGCCTTGCATTCATCTTTTACTTCTTTAAGTCTCTCCATAGTTTTTCTTACCTTTCCTATTGTCACCATAAAGTCCTTACCTACTAAATCTGAGGTGCTATTACTATAGTTACTTTAACTGCACAAAAATGTACATTCATAACTCTCTAAAATGAACAGCATACACAATTCTATCATTAAATTGATGTGTAAAGAAGTATGTATCAAAACTAAAATGGAGGACCTTTTCCACCGCCATACACTGTATACCTAGGAATGAAATAAGGTTACCTAAACAGTAAATTAAGTCACTAAAACTTCGACATGTAATCCTAAATTTACAAAGTAGTATCTAACCAACCTTTTAGCCATTGGCGATTGCCATCGCTTTCCCATCTGCATCCTGAGAGCAGTGGAGAAAAACAAATGTCAAGAATTCCATTCACCAAATTATTCACTTCAATGGCATTAAATATCACTAATGGAGATATATTTTTTAAACAGGAATCAATGCTATGATTTAACTGGTATTCTTTTGGTCATGCACACCTATGACATGGTGGTACAAATCTTACAAAGTTCTCATTAATTAACTAATAACCACCCACAATGAAACCCCTTATCCAACAAAATGCAACCATTTCCTTCTGTCCTGGAAATGGAGTTAGCCGAATTCTAAAATAAGCCCATAGCCCATCCTTTATTAATTTATAAAGTTTCATCACTACAGAACAGCAATGAAGCTATTGAAGAAAAGACATTACCGAGGGGAAGCCTCTTTCTGGCGTTTTCGAGGTGATGGAGAGGCACTCCGGGAAGGGGAATGTCTCCGCCGCCTGCCTACCTCACCGTTCTTCACATGGGACCTCTTGGGTCGCTCTTCTTCTGAGGAAGATGAGGAGCCAGAATCTGTAATTACACAAGAAACAAAATTACAGCAAGTCTGTTTAAAAGAGTCTGTCCCCATTTTCTGAATCTAAGTGAATGGAGCGTTTAAAGAGCAATTAGCCTTGACTGGTTTGGCTCAGTGGATAGAGCGTTGGCCTGTGTACTGAAAGGTCCCAGGTTCGATTCCAGTCAAGGGCATGTACCTTGGTTGCAGGCACATCCCCAGTAGGGAGTGTGCAGGAGGCAGCTGATTGATGTTTCTCACTCTCTATGCCCTTCCTCTCTAAAAAGTCAATTGAAATATATGAAAAATATTTTTTTTAATAAAATTAAATAAAAATCAAGAGCAATTACTTTGCCTAACTGGTTTGGCTCAGTGGATAGAGCATGCCTGGATTGCAGGCTCAATCCCTACCAATCAACGATTTTCTATCATTGATGTTTCTATTTCTCTCTCTGAAATCAATAATAATAATAAAATATTTCTTCTACATATACTTGCTATACTGAGGGACATGCGTATCTTTATATATCTATATCTATATATAATTCTTTATTGTTAAAAGTATTACATGGAACATGCATATCTTAAGTATTTCTTAATTAAGAAATGCAGGTAGAAAAAAAAATCAGTATCCATACCAGATGATGACTGCTGGTTCTGTCGTCTGTATTGGCGTCTCTGCTGCACAGAATCTGCTGCAGCCATTTTGCCACCTTTATCTTCTTCTGAAAGATGGATGCATTTAGAAAGTGTTTCTTTAGTTATGCATAAAGAAAATGTAACATATTTGAATAGGAAAATGGTCTCTTAAACCTTTATCTGGTTGGGTCAAAAAATACAACTACCATACACACTCACATTTCTTTCTTTCTTTCTTTTTTTTTACAAAGAAGGAAAAGCTCAAAATACCAACTTAAAATGCCAATTTAAACCAATCACCATCAAATGTAATAAAAATAAACTTCTTAAGTCCTGGCCAATGTGGCTCAGTTGGATGGGTGTCATAACACGCACCGAAAGTTTGCAGGTTTGATTCCTGGTCCGGGAACATACCCAATAGATGTGAAGGAGGCAGCCAATTGAGGCTTTGCTCTCTGCTCTCACATCAATGTTTCTCTCCCTCTCTAAAAATAAATTTTAAAAAACCTAAAGGATGATACTGCTATCCACATTGCAGATGTGAAAAAAATGAGGCTAAGGTAAATTAAGTAATTCAAAAAATAAAAAGCAGTTAAAGAGTAGAGTCTGGGATTCAAACTAGGTTAGTCTTACTTCAGAGTCCTAGCTCTTAACAACTAATATCTTGTAATTAATTTTTAACCAGAAGGGTTTAATCAAATATGCAACAAATCGAATTCATCTTAAAACAAACATACACACAAAACTTACCTGACTCAGATAACTCTCCTTTTCTAGGCTTGGGTGCTGGTGAAGGGGACTCTCTTTTCTCAGTACCTTTATGTTTTGTCACTAAAAAGAGTAGAGGGGGAGGGGTAGAAACACTTATAAGAAAAAAAAACACAAAGTTTCACAGGACATCTTAACAATACAAAAATGGTGTGATTATTCTCAAAGAATTTACAGAAAATTACAAAATTCTGTAAGGACTTTGTCATAACCTGAGTAGTACCTGAAGTAGAAGCAAGAATTTTTTTTTAAAATATATTTTATTGATTTTTCACAGAGAGGAAGGGAGAGGGATAAAGTCAGAAACATCAATGAGAGACATCGATCAGCTGCCTCCTACATACCCCACCACTGGAGATGTGCCTGCAGGCAAGGTACATGCCACCGACCGGTATCGAACCCAGGACCTTTCAGTCCACAGGCCGACGCTCTACCCTCTGAACCAAACCTGTCTCGGCAAGAATTTTTAATATTGAATGAAAAAACTTAAAAAATTCTATAATGATTTAGAATCTTGAGGTTCACCCAAGAGAAACAATAGTTAAGAGAAACTGGGATCTGTTTCTGAGTAGAACAAGCTTTATGCTGTGTGTACCATTCAGCTCAGTAAAACCTCTGTGTGCTACCCGCTATCCCGTAACTTAAAACATTCTAAGGAGGCCTCATCAACACAAAAGCTTTCAAAGGTCCACTATGAATAGGTTCAGTAAATAGGCAATTAAAAAATTATATTTGCTGAAATTTTCAGTAAAGTAGTCACTCAAGAGGCTGTAGGTTCTTTATGTAGATAGGGGATATATAACCCTCACAATAGCATGAGGGATTTGAAACTACCTATAAAAAAAGTAGGGCTTCACAATAGTAAAAATAATTAAATACAAAGGCTGCAAGGTTCTTTCTAAAGCTCAAAGGGAGGTTAAGAAAAAAAAGCAGCATGGTAGTACGAGAGCAGGGTACCTTATGAATTATCCAATTTATCTTTTCCCAATTGCAAGGAAAATTATTAAGCAACTACCTTTGGTATGTTTGCTATGTTAAGTACTGTTGCTAATATCAGTACTTAATACCTTTTTAAAGAGAGATGTGAAGTTTAAATACAACTAATGTTGAAGTCATAAGGATAATTTAAGTGAAGTAGGATCCGACTCTAACACTCTGTTTTTGGATGTAGGCTTTAATTTTCAACTACTACCTCTATAACAGCCATCCATTGCTTTAACTTAAAAAGTATAGAGAGATATAATTATTAATCTTATAGATTAATCTGAGTATCATTTGACATTACTGTAAGAACTAAACTTGAAGACAATATGATCCTCCTCAGGATCTTTACAACTCATTTGTTTGATTTAAAGCAATTAGCATGGGATGATGTTTGACCTAGGATACATTTCATTTAACAAACACTCATATTCAGAAGTCTATCAAATTCAAGACTTACTCAGGGGATAGTAACTTGAGAACTAGTGATCTAAATCAGCAATTAAGTCTTAGCCGGTTTTTCTCAGGGTTAAAACAGTGGTCAGCAAACCACGGCTCGAGAGCCACATGTGGCTGTTTGGCCCCTTGAATGTGGCTTGGCTTTAGAACTACTTCTTCAAAATAGACTCGCCCAAGCCGAAAACCGCTTCTGCGCATGGGCCATGAAATTTCAATCGCGCTATACGTGTGGTATTTTGTGGAAGAGTCACAGTCAAGGGGTCAAAGAGCTGCATGTGGCTTGTGAGCCGCGGTTTGCCAACTACTGGTTAGAACATCGGCTTGCAGAAGGAAGGGTCCCAGGTTCGATTCCAATTAAGGGTACATGCTTGGCTTGCAGGCTTCACCCCAGTAGGGGGGCGTGCACGTGCAGGAGGCAGCCAATGATTCTCATCATCATTGATGTTTTCTCTCTCTCCCTCCCTCTTCCTCTCAGAAATCAATAAAATATATTTAAAATAATAATAATTATTGAATAAATATATAAAACAGCAATAAAATCTTTGCTAAAGTATTCAAACTAAAGAATTCACCACTATACTTTAAAAACCACTGGCACTTTAGCCTTGGCCAAGTAGTTTTGTTGACTAGAGGGTCATCCCAATATTCCAAGGTTACAGGTTCAATCTCCTGTCAGGGCACACACAAGATCAATCAATGAACATATAAAGAAGTGAAACAATAAATCAATGTTTCTCTCTCTCCCCCTTCCTATTTTTTCTCTAAAATCAATAAATAAAAGTTAAAAAAAGAAATAAAACATCCAACATTTTATTAATGATTCTACCTAATAAGCTTTTTGGACAAATCAATGGATTGGGTAAAGAATGATTAACATCTAATTAGTTATCATGAAATATGATACCACTGTAAGTGCATTTAAAACTTGTATTTTAGTCCTAACCGTCTGGCTCAATGGATTGAGCGTCAGCCTGCAGACTGAAGGGTCCCAGGTTCGATTCCCATCAAGGGCATGTACCTGCGTTGTGGGCACATCCCCAGTAGGTATACAGGAGGCAGCTATCAAATGTTTCTAATGCTCTATCCCTCTCTCTTCCTCTCTGTAAAAATAAAACATATTAAAAAAAAAACTTCAATTCAAAGAAATAAAATAGAAAGGCTTTAAAATGTTTAGAGATATGAGGCTTTTTTTCCCGTTTAGTATTGCACATTTCTAAAAAATGTTACTGATTTTTTTTTTCTTTTTGAGAGGGAGTGAGGGAGAGACAGTGAGAGAGAGGGAAGGAGGGAGAAAAGAGGAGAGGAAGGAAGGGAGGGAGGGAGGGACAGAGAGATTGGTTGCTTCTCATATACATCCTGACTAGGAATTAAACTGGCAACTTTTTGGTGCATGAGATGACACTCTTACCAACTGAGTCACACTGGGCAGGGCTTCCCCATTTTAAGTGTCAGTTAATCTTCAATACTTGTAAAATATTTATAGACAACCCGTTATCTACAAATCCACATGTTCAAATTACCACCTTGGAAAACTGGGTTCCAAAATGTGGATGTCAGAATGCATTTTCCCCTAGGAAACATTAAAACCATGCTTATTTGGAAGATGGCTGGCAAATGCTTACCTAGTAAATAATACAAATTTAACCATACATTATTTACATTTTTCCCCATAAAAATATGCATTTGGAGTTTTTTCCTAAATCTCAATGGCTTAGCTAAAGTAGTCCTTAGTTATTGTTAAATATAATCAAGTATCCATTATACATACTCCTACTCTGGTTCAATGATTGATTGAATCAGAATATTACTAACACTATAATGTTAATGTCTCATTGAGGTTTGTCCAAATGAGATTTTATCCATCCAAAGGTTTTTTGTTTAAAATATATTTTATTGATTTTTTACAGAGAGGAAGGGAGAGAGAGAGAGAGAGTTAGAAACATCGATTAGCTGCCTCCTGCTGGGGATGTGCCCGCAACCAAGGTACATGCCCTTGACCGGAATCAAACCCGGGACCCCTCAGTCCGCAGGCTGACGCTCTATCTGCTGGGCCAAACGAGTCAGGCCTATCTAAATGTTTTTTATTTTTTGTATTCAAGGGGCAAAAATCATTCTATTATGAAGCCAGAAATCTGCTAAGTCAATTGAAAACCAGTATTTGAAATTTCTTTCAGCAGTCCCTATGAATTCACCACATGGAAACGGGAGGAGGCAGGAGAGGGTAATGGCAACAGAAAGAAACATGATCTGGGGCAGTGAACACACAATATAATACACAGATGGTATATTATAAATTGTATACCTTAAACCTATATAATTGTATTAATCAATGTAACCCCAGTAAGTTTAATAAAAAAAACTTACATCACCACTGGTAAACATAATTTATTAACTATCCCACTGATTTCAAAGCACTACTTTATGTACTAAGATACCACTTTAACTATGACATGCCATTGATTACATTATATTCCAAATAATTTACCTCTTCAATTTCCCAAAATAGTTTCCCTGTCTCTCTCTCACTTTATTTGCCCACAATCAACAACAGGACCTTTATTGAAAGCCCTGATTGGTGACTACTATATGAATTACAAAAGTAAAGCCTATTACATTTCAATGTCATTGCTCTTATTAGCCATGAAGACTGCAAAAAAAGGAATTTCTGAAATCACGGCACCAGGTATATAGAAGCTAAAGAATTTCACCCTGCTCTCCATTTCCCTCCTCCAGAAATCAAAACAGGCATTTTGAAGTAGGAGAGTTCGACCAAGTATATATTTATATATTTTGAAAATGAGAATGCAAATTCTAGTCCAGGCTGGCTGACCTTCACCAAATCACTTAACCCGAGAACCTGCTCCTTGATGACAATCTCTAAAATGGTTTCTAGCTCTGAAATTTCATCACAGAGAACTAGGATCATGTTACCATAAAATTATTCCCAAATAGGTAGAACCAATATTCAGCTTCAGTGGTCACAAGGCAGCCTCTGACTACAATGATCACAGTACATCTCTTTGGCTAGGACCCAGAATGCACAGAAGTAGAACTAGTCCTTTGTCTCCACCATGACTTATTTCTTGCTTATGTACATAGTCACTGTGATTTGTTTTTGAAAAGCAGCAGCCTGCTCCCCCCAATAATATAAAACACAAGCAGTTGGTACCTATGAAGATTTTTCAAAGGTAACTACTAATTCTTAGTAATTAACCTATTTTAACAGGAATTCAGTCCTCCTAATTCAGGTATACTTATTGGCCTTTGGCTATATGATGCAAACAGAAAAATCACAACTTGATGTGTTTTTGCAAAGTGACACATTGCTCCTTAAAATTCAAATTACTATAGCAACTTTTTAGATTTTCCCTCTCCACCACTACTCACCTTTCAGGCTGTCTTTCTCATTCTGGCCCTAAGCATCAAGGCCCGATTCCATTCAAACAGATCTTATTTAATACTAAAGGAAAAAACCCCAAAAGACCACAGCCTTCACTCAAGACTAACACAGCCAATATTCTACTTGACTGGCAAGATCACAGATCATAAATTCCTGAGAAATCAATCTACAGAATAAAGCAAGAACAAAACGGAAGAACCCTGCCTAGAGCCTAAATTTAAAAAACAAATCAGCTTTTAAGAGGACAGCATGTCCTTCCCTAGAGAGCACAACGTGGCC
The DNA here is from genome assembly GCA_004026805.1 of Lasiurus borealis. Lineage (NCBI taxonomy): Eukaryota > Metazoa > Chordata > Mammalia > Chiroptera > Vespertilionidae > Lasiurus > Lasiurus borealis. The sequence goes on from PVJN01018613.1 coordinate 35,883, forward strand.
AAGAAAATAATTAAAAAGAATATGAAGTTCTCAAACAAAAAGATCCCCAAGGGTTGGGGGGTGGGGAGTTAATTGATCTCATAGTAATACAATGATCCCTTATCATGATGACACAACTTTGATGTTACCCAAAATTAAACAGCACCGACTAATAATATTTTTCACTACCTACTCAATGCCGGAGGGCATTGCTAAAAACAAAACACATGTAAAGTCTATTACAATAAATCTTAAGAACTTAAAGCAGGAAAGAAAAGGTGAACTAACCTCTGAGCAATTTACAAAGAACACCACATACAAACACTACCTGGAAACTTCATACTTTAAAAGGTGGGAGGGGTGACCAACAACTGACTAAGCACCTTGTAAAGTAAATGAAGAAAGGATATAGTGTTTTAATTTGTTTGATTTTTACCTTTACCTGAAGTTCTCCCAGGAGAGACAGAAACACGACTTTTTCTTGTCCGGTTTGATTGCTGGGGTGTCGGGGAATGACGAGTTTTTGGCGGAGGAGTTGCTGGAGGTGATGGCCTATGCCTTCGCCTTGGAGGACTCGCTGAAGGAGACAACCTACGCATTTTTCGAGGGGGGCTGGACGTCCTCTTAGGAGGCTTCTTTGGCGGTGACCGGGAACGAGATGAAGAAGAGGATGAACTACTTCCAGACAAGGATGCTGATGAACGCCTTCTTCTGTGGAATAAAGTATTCATGTTTAGTAACTGCACGTTTACAAAGGTTATGTACAGTTTATACAAAAATACAGCTATTTTTATTCAACTTTTGAGTTTATGTAGCTAAGCAGACAATGAGTTTTAAAAGAGGAAACAAAACCATAACCTAGCACAGGAAACAGCTAGTTCGAGACTAATGATGAAAAAAGAAATTATTCTGATAAATGTATGTTTGGGTTGTCTTTCCAGTTATAAAATATTTTTTGAGTGCTAATATAACTAATCAGTCTCCTTCTTCAGTGCTTTGGAGTTTGCATACAATATTGGGGTGGCAAAGTATTTTCATCTAATAACAATGTCAAGCAACCTTTATGTTGCATTTTTAAAGATGTGCAAAAGATTAGGAATTCATTTAGCTACATAAACTTAGAAGCAGGGGCCTCTCGAATTCTGCAGCAAAATTTGTGTTAAGTTCTGTTGCAATTATGTGTACCTGCAGAATTCACCTTTGGCAGAAGAATTCCTGAGAACCTGAAAAAAAGAAACCCTACCTTAAGTGTGAGATAAAAACTACCTGAAAGGGAATCTTACACAATCTGCAAAATATTTTGATTGCTAAACGGCTCAATTAATAAAACATGCTGTTTGCAAAACTCCAATATAAAAATTAGCTGTTTCCACTAAACCTGTACTAGGAATAGAAAGCTCCAGTATTACTTTTCTCCTGAAAAGAAATCATTTTTAGAAATGTGATGCTCAAACTAACTGACCATTTATATTAGTCTCATTTATCAATAGTAACTAACATTAATCCTATAATTTTGATGATTATAAAAATGGTTCAGTTTACCTTGACAACTCCTCCCCACAGAAAAATATCTTGTTAAAAACTATGGGATTCTAAAAAACCTATCTGCAGAAACAGCAAAAATTATGGAGCTTATTGTTTCCTCTCTTTATTTCCAACTTGATTCTGTTCCCTGAAAACAACCTTAAAAGATTCAAACACAAAAAAAATTCTGTCCTGAGTAGAATCTGAAGCATAACCATCAGAGTTCTTTCTAAAAACACATGAATGTGTTGATTGTCAAGGCACAGAACTTTGCTATCAGTGCACCATACCTCTATTTTGAACAACACAGCAACAATCTTTTTGTTAAAAGTGATAGACCAAACATTTTACTTTATGCTAACTTTAAGATTATTTAAAAAATAGAACATTATGTATTAACACAGTTTCTTTAATTTAACGTCCAGTCTCTTAAAAAATAACCAGACACCGAACTGCTAAAAGATTATATCTATGGAATGGGATTATGGGTAAAGAGAGAGACAGAGAAACATGGATTTGTTTTCTACTTATTTTTTTGCATGTTTGATTACTCCATGTGTCCTAACTGAGGATAAACCCACAACCCTGGTGCATATGGACCAACTGAGCCATGGCCAGGGCTGGGTAATTTTTATTCCTATTTGAATTGTTTATACTTAGTACTCATTTCTATAAGAAGAAAGCAAAAACAAAACAAACAAAAAGCATTTAAAAATTATAAAGTATATGCCTGGCTGGAGTGCTCAGTTGGTTGAGTGGGTTCAATTCCCACTCAGAGCACATGCAAAAAAGCAACTGATCGATGCTTCTCTCTCACATTACTGCTTCTCTCTTTTCCTACAAACTTTATAAATATGTCCTCGGGTGAGAATTAGAAAAAATATATATATACAAACATATATATAATTAATGCAAATAGATTATTTTAATACTAGTAAAAGCAGCTTACTGGCTCTGGTGCCATCAACTGTTCAGAAGCCAGTGGTAAATAAAATCCAAAAAAAGAGGTCAAGTGACTAAATTTCCTGATAAGATTTCTTGGTGGGGTCTGAAATGATACCTTACCAAGAGGTAAGATGGTAGGGGGGCGGCGTGGGCTGGAGGGAGTCAATGGGGGGGAAAAAGGGCGCATATGCAATATCTTCAACAATAAAGAATTAAAAAAAAAAAGATGGTAAATTTCCTCTTTTTTAAAATTTTCCAACAGTAGACTAGCATTATTTTTCATTGTAAATAACAGCACACCTCAAATGAGGTAGGCTTTTTTGAAGACATTACCTATCACTCATGAGTTCTTTCTGCCAAGGGGACACTAATATAAAGATTAGCCTAAAATAAATGTATGGTCCACTTTCATA
>PVJN01018614.1:0-38611 GCA_004026805.1 Lasiurus borealis
TTACTTTATATTCCCAACTATCTTAAGTTAAATAATGTCCAAGAAAGTAAACAACATACCTGAACTTTGAAATTCAACACACCTGAACTTTGAAAATGGCTACAGAGACTAGAGTACTATTACACTTTTAAAAAGGAAAAAAAAAAAAAAAAAGCTGTTTCTCAGCACCCACCCCAGAGAAAACCTCCTCTGGTAAAGCTGTAAATTACCATTACAAAAGTTTAACTTTATTCCCATCCCTTACATTTCTGGCTCTTACATTTGAGAGCCTGCCTGCTAACTGGCTTTGCTTATAACTGTATGTCAAGCAGGTCTTCCACTGGGGCACAAACAACTGTTTTGATGTATATTGCTACTAAGTGTTGCAATTTTTAAAACATGTTTTGCTCCTCAGGCCTGCTCAGTGATTGAGTGTCTACCTATGAACCAGAAGGTCAGGGTTCAATTCCCAGAGGGCACATGCCCATTTTCTGGCTTCATTCCCAGTGTGGGCCGTGTAGGAGGCAGCCAATCGATGATTCTCTCTCATCACTGGTGTTTCTCTCTCTCTTCCCCTCTCCCTTACTCTCTGAAATCAATAAAAAATTTGTTTTTAAAATATAAAAACAATAAAACCATGTCTTGAACTATAGGATCAAAGTAGATGACAATCTTCCAGGTAAGCTGCTAGCTATCAATCAGACAGATGGAAAAAAATCACAATTTTGGAAATATTCTAACAATTTCAATAAATTATTTTTTACTTGTGAATATTCAAAAACTTTATCCTAAAGTTATAAAACAGTAGCAAACAAAAAAGGAATTCCAAAATAGGTGCACTCTACTTAAGGCCAAAAAATGTCATTTTAAACTCATTCCTTTTAATAAATTTCTCCAAGATAGCTCTTCCTTCCCTCCAAAAATAATTTCAAAGGATCTCAAAACTTGACTAAACATCTACATATTCCTGTCATCCTACAAAGTCATTACGATATGAGTGTTAATGGTTTATAAAGATCCTACATTTCCTTAAAAAAAAAAAAAAAAAGGAAGCATTTCTCTTAAAGGAGACACAAAAGCACCTAAGACTGAACTCCTGGAGTTGCACCTGACTCACCCCAACTTCGCACTTCAACTTTACTCATCCAGAAAGCAGAGGGAGACAAAGAGTTTCTACCGTCAAAAACAGATGAGTCCCTCTTCATTCACAGCCTGTTCGCTCTTCCTTTAAACACAAATCTTAACCAGTTATTCGGTCTCTAATGTAATAATAGGTGACTCAGAGCAAACTGGCAGGGAGAGGGAGTGTTTTAGGCATTCCTTTGCTAGAAATGACTACCAAGTGAAGGCTAACTCTAGAAGAGAGAGAGAAAAAAAAGACTAAAATCTGTGAGGAGCAGCCTGAGCACTGAATAAATAAGTGAGCCGTGTCTGTCCAGTTTTGAGGATCCCAACTCTTCTCAGTGGACCACGGCATAAAAACCATGTTCACAGCCACAGCGGGGTCAAAACCTTGGCTTCTGATTAGATGGGTACACAGATAGACAGACAGACAGACACACACACACACACACACACACACACACACACACATCCCTTAGGGTCCACACAGAGCTAAATTAACCACTCCAACCGCATTCCAAGCCCATTACTACTGGAGAATGCCAACCAGAAGAGAGATCTAGGACAAAACATCCCTTTTTGTTTTCTGCCTAAACAGTTCTGCCGGATGCGCTGGTGGACAGGTAACAACAATAAAATGAGCTTTGATTTTCCTGTTCTTTTCCCTTACCACCAGATCTCTCCACCCTGACATCACCTCTGACACATCCCAGGGCTACTACCGTGAATGAAGAATGTTACCTCCCATAAACTCTCCTATCAAAGCGGGCCTTCATAATCCCTATTTTATCCAAATGCTTTCCACTGCATCTCACAAAATCTCAAGTCAGGTTTTGGAAGGAGAGAGAGAACTCTGAAAATCGCAAGCTCCTAGTTAGTGTTGTTAGCAAAAAAAAAACTCTTAAACTTAACTATGCCGTGGCCCGTCCTGACCTAAACTGTATGAGCTTTTTATGACTTTACCTAAGCCTTAAAAACTTCATGCCTCTAAAGCACCTACCATCAAAATCCCCAGACACAGTTTCCCCGTGTTCAACTCACACCAACCGTGCAAGACCAAATGCTAACCAGCTCCTAAAAACAGGGGTGCTGTCGACGAGGGGGACACCCGGCGCTCCGCGGCCAGCGCACCCGCGTCTCGAGGAGGACAGGGGCGAGGGGGGTGGGGGGGACCCCCGCAGGAGCCGTTCCTCGTGCTCGCCGAGCGGGCACTCAATTCAGCCAAACCCGAGGGCCGGGGGTCAGGTGACCTCGCAGCAGACAGACACGCTCCGTCGGGAGGGTCAGAGCCAACGGACTCGGACCCCGGTCTGACAGCCACGTCTGGTCTGGACTCGCACCCTGGCCCTGGCCACGCGCCGCCGCGCCCGGGGGGGGTCCCAGGGCCGAGGGAGGGGCCCCGGGAACGGTGTCCGGAGAGTTTCCCGGACCTGGCAGCGAGGTGTCCGCTCGCCCCGCGCGCTGCTCCTCCTCCTCCTCCTCCTCCTCCTCCTTCTCCTCCGCGGGGCCCATCACTGGCCGGTCACGCTGCCGCCCGGGGACACGGACACGGACACAGCGGCGGCCAGTGCCCGCGGGTGACAGCTCGCCCCGCCGCCCTCTCCGCGCGCCCGGGTCTGCAGCCCCGGCTCGAGGCCGCCCCCTCGGGTCGGGGCGCGGACGCGGCGGCGGCAGCCACGCGGCGGGCGGGCGGGCGGGCGGACAGGGGGCCGGGCCCGACCGGGCGCAGACGCGCGCCTGCCGAGCACCGACAGCGGCGGGAGCTGCGGCCGCCGGGCGCCCTTTCAGGCCGCGCGGTAGGCCCGGCTGCCCGGCTGCCCGGCTTGCCCGGCACGGCGACGGGAAGGAAGAGCCGAGCGGCCGCGGCCACGACCCCGCCGCCGCCGCCGCCTGCAGCCGGAGCCCGCGCGCCCGAGCGGCCCGCGCGCGCGCTCCCCGCCCGGACGCCGCGGCCTCCTCCCGCCGCCCGTACCTAGCGAGGTGGTGGACGAGACGTGGTTAACCTCGGTGCCGGGGTCGCCGTTCCGCCACCGGCGCCGCAGCCCCAGGGGCGGCTGCTGCCTCCGCGCCACTTCGTCCCCCTCCGCCATCTTGTACCGATTTAAAATTAACTCCCCACTGACGTCAAACGGCGCCGCCGCTTTATCAACCTCCCGGGAGCCGCCGGCCGCCGGCGGGTCCTAGCGCCGCCCCGCCGCCTCGCCTCCGCGTCCGCCCCGCCCCACGCCCTCCCCGCCACGCCCCCCGGCGCCCTGGCTCCGCCCCCCGCGCCGCCGGCGGGGCGCTGGGTGGGCCCGGCCTTGCTCTTCGGCGGGGAGGGATGGGGCGGCGGTCTCACACCCCCACAGCCCTGAGATCTGGGTGCACCCCCTTAGCCCTGGGCTGGAGTAAACCCAGAAGGAATCTCCTGGGGACCAAGTCCCTCCTCCCCCATCCCGTACACCCATTCTCTTGACAGCTAGCTTTTCTCCAGGACCTTTGCTTGGAGTCCTGCACGTGAGGTTGCTCCCCCACTCCTTTCCTTCTCCCCTTTGCATCACCCCCTCCTCCTCCACAGCTGTCCCCTTCCCCCCTCCCTACCACCCGCCCTCACCCCCAGCTATTGCTTGCGACCTGCTTTCCCTTCTGATTCACACACACACACACACACACACACACACGTCCCTGATGTTGCTTCCCCTCCACACACCATCCTACGGTTCATTTGCAATAGCTCCATTTACTTATAAGACCCTCCCCTGTCTTCTTCCTAAGTGTGCTTGCCCTTGCCCTCCAGCAAGCCAGAAAGCTCTCCAACACCCAGAAAATGGACTTTAGCAGATCCTAGTGATGAGCTTTCTTGTAGGGGATGCAATGACGCCCAGTAAAAGTTCAGGTCACTTTTTAAAATAGCCTGTGGACCCTGGCCGGGTAGCTCAGTCGGTTGGAGCATCCTCCTGATAAGCCAAGGTTGTGGGTTTGATCCCTGGTCGGGACACATGCAAGAATCAACCAATGGATAGGGGAGGCTAGGGGAAGGTCACGGGGTAAAAAAAAAAAAAAGGAAAAAAAAAAAACACCCTGTCCCTGATCCTGACAGTCCGGTCATCTGCCTGTCTTTACATGTAATACTTTAAACAATAAAAAATATTTTAAAAAAGAATCAACCAATGAATGCATAAATAAGTGGATCCACGAACCAATGTTTCTCTCTCTCTCAAACCAGTAAACAAACAATTTTTAAAATAGCCTGTGGAGACTTCTGTGATACATTGTCCCTATTCTTTTGGGTTTTAACCATATCTGCAATTGCATCAGAAATTTCTTTTCTCTGATGGTTGCTAGAGGGAGACTGGATGAAAAGGATTAAGAAGAACAAATTGGTAGTTACAAAACAGTCATGGGGATGTAAAGTATAGCATAGGGAACCTAGTCAATAATATTGTAATAACTATGTACGGTGCCAGATGGGTACCGGAAATATCAGAGGGAACACTTTGTAAAACATATTACTATCTAACCACTATGCTGTAGACCTGAAACTAATACAACATAATACTGAATACAAACTGAAAAATAAAATTAGTGTGCTCTCGCTCTCTCCTCTCTCTCTCTCTCTCTCTCTCTCTCTCTCTTTCTCTCTTTTTCTCCATGGCCATTTGCATACACAATGAGATGGTCATTTGTAAGCCAGAAAGATAGCCCTCACTAGAAACCAACCCTGAGGCACTTTCATCTTGGACTTCTTACCTCCAGAAATGTGAGAAAATGTACACACACACACACACACACACACACACACACACACACACACTAGAGGCCCAGTGCACAAAATACATGCATGGGGAGAGGGGGTTCCTCAGCCCAGCCTGCACCCACTCCAATCTGGGACCCCTCAGGGGATGTCTAACTGCTGGATATCCCCTTTGCAATCTGGGACCACTGGCTCCTAACTGCTCACCTGCCTGCCTGTCTGATTGCCCCTAACTGCTCCCCTGCCAGCCTGATTGCCCCTAACCACCTCTGCCTCAGCCCCTACACCCAGGACCGGGCCCTGCTTTGTCAGGAAGGATGTCCGGAAGATCATCTGGAAGACATAGGACTAATTAGTATATTATCTTTTCATCAGTATAGATATGTGTGGAGGGAGGTGTGAGAGGGACAGAGAGAGAGAGAGAGAGAGAGAGAGAGAGAGAGAGAGAGAGAGAGAGAGAAACATCGAGAGAGGAACATCGACCTGCCATTCCACTCATTTGTGCATTCATTAGTTGCTTCTTGTATGTGCCCTGCCCGGGGATCAAACCTGCAACCTCGGTGTATGGGGACTACGCTCTAACAAACTGAGCAACCCAGCCAGGGCAGAAAATGTCCAGTGTTAAAGCCATTCATCCGTGGTATTTTGTTATGGGAGCCAGAGCTGACTAATAAAGGGCGAATCATTAGTGGACAACTGAAGTGTAATTTTGCTGGGAAACTCTAGGAATTGGTACATCTAAGGTTTATTTCTGCTTCTTCTTTTTTAAGGATTATTTCTAACCAAGGGACGAAGAAGCTAGAGTTTCTGCACATCACAGCAGATACAGCTAATGACTCCTCCCATGAGTCATTAATTTCTCCAAACATCTAGAGACAAAGTGGCTTCCTGCGATTTAAGAAAGAAAGGAAACCTCAGGAACACATGCGGATCTAGCCTTCTGGGACCTTGGTGCTGTTGGTGAGAACACTGACTGAGAGCTGATGCCTTTGAAGCTGAATATAATGTACTCACTCCAAGCTGATCCGTGGTTCTCTCTCTTCACTGATGTTTCTGTCTCTCTCTCTCCCTCTCCCTTCTTCTCTGAAATTAATAAAGATACATTTTAAAAAAGAAGTCCCTTTTCTCTGGTAAGGACAGGTAGACAGGTGTTCAAATCACTGTCCTGTCCAGGTTTTCTCACAAATCTAAAACTCACAGCCTTCATCCGGCATGATCTCTAGGAAAGCATTGGTGTCGTCAAAGCTTTCAGGGGGCCATTCCATAGGTATTTTGTAGGGCTGCTTCAAAATTCACCTGTTTTCTGTTTTCATGGAAAGGGGGTCGGAGCGCCTGCTGGACTTTCTAACTCCCTGCATCCCGGTTCAATGCCTCTGGGACAGCCTAAGCCCCAAGCCATGAATCTTGCTTGATGATGGATTTTCCTCTCATAATTTCCCCAATGTGGCATCTATTTATTGCCCACAGTCTGCTTTAGGCACGGTATCATCTGGGGCATGCGAGAAGATGCAAAGATGAGTATTTTTGCAGACAAGGAATTAACTCCCAGTTAGAATTAGCAGTCAGTTCAGCACTAAATGCACCCCATCAGGGACACCTCCTTCCCAAAGAGTTGGCCAGTTGATGTCCTCACTGGTGCTCTTTCTACTACAGTAGTCCCTCCCTGATCCACAGGAGGGGTACATTCCAAGATCCCCAGCACATGCCTAAAACTCTGGATGGTCACGAACCCAATACAGTGGTACCTCGAGATACGAGTGCCCTAACATACAAGATTTTTGAGATACGAGCCATCGAGCAAGCGATTTTTGCTTTGAAATATGAGCAACAGTTGAGATTTGAGTAATCACGCTGATCGGCCGGCTGCACACGACCCACCAGTTTACTGTGACTGGAGCATCTCATAGTTTCCCACGCCTCAAGGTTACGGAACAAATTAAACTCATATCTCGAGGTACCACTGTATTTACTATGTTTTTTTTTCTAATAGTATGCATACCCATACCTATGATAAAATTTAACTTACAAAATAAGTTAGATATAAGCAACAACAATAATAAAATAGAACAGTTATAACAATATACTGTAATAAAGGTTATATGAATAGCACTGGAGCCATTGTTAAGTAAAGTAAGGGTTACTTGCATGTACTGTAATACCTCGACAGTCGAGTTGATGACCTAGTCCTAAACCACTACTAAGTGACTAGTAGGGATCACATGAGATTTCATCACCATCTTCAGAAGGACACGCAAATTAAAATATAAATTGTTTATTTCCAGAAATTTTTTTTATTGAATATTTTCAGCCCGTCTTTGACTCCAGGTTACTGAAACTGTCGAAAGCGTACTGTAAATAAGAGTGGACACTGTATAAAAAATAAATTAAATAAATAAATTAAAAATAAAATAAAATAAAAAGAGTGGACACTGTCCTGTTGGTTTGATTCCCAGGCCTGGCACAAGCCCAGCTTGTGGGCTCAATCCCCAGGGGGTGGGGTTGTGCTGGAGGCAGCCAATCAACGTTCCACTCTCACATCATGGTCCACTCTCACATCCATGTTTCTCTTTCTCTCTCCCTCTCCCTTCCTCTCTAAAAAATCACTACAAAAATATAATTTTTTAAAAGGTTAAATAATTTGGTAAGGCCACAGGACTAGTAAATTAAGAAGCTGAGATTTAAATGCAATTCTGTCTGCTGCCAGAGTCCATGTTTTCAACCATGTATCTCTGGGAAACATGCTGGTCTTGAGGGTAGGCACTGCAAAACACTGTAATCGCCTATAATAATAAAAGTGTAAAATGTTAATTAGACCAGACAGCCGAACGACCTTCCAGATGTCATCCCACACATCCTTCTGGACGAAGCAGAGGCAGTTAGGGGCAATCAGGCACGCAGGCAGAGTGGTTAGGGGTGATCAGGCAGGCAGGTGAGCGGTTAGGAGCCAGTAGTCCCAGATTGCGAGAGGGATGTCTGACAGCCAGTTTAGACTCCATCCCTGCATTCCCGAAGGGGTCCCGGATTGCCAGCGGATGCAGCCTGAGGTTCACCCCCTCCCATGCATGAATATCGTACACCAGGCCTCTAGTATAATCATAACAACCATTTACATAGATGACTGAGTAGCTAAACACAGCTTCTGGGTGCCCATGGGTTTGTTCCAGAGAGCTGCAGTGGAGGTGGACACCACTGAAGTCCAGGACCAGGGCACCATGAGCACCGTGACAAGACTCCATGGGAGCACCTACTTGAGTGATCGCCCTCTATGAAATTCACAGCTATCTATCTTGCAGTATCTAGAATAGTTTTATAATGGGAGCAACAGAAATCCAAATGTGTGAACCGGACTCGCTGGAGTGTGTATCAGAATGTAGGTAGAGACTGGGTTTTAACTTAAGGTCAGAATACGGAAGAATGCTGGCAGGAACTCTTTGGGAACTACAGTGGTACCTCGAGATACGAGTGCCCTAACATACGAGATTTTTGAGATATGAGCCTTCGAGCGAGCGATTTTTGCTTTGAAATACAAGCAACATTTGAGATACAAGTAATCTCGAGGATTGGCCTGCTGCACAAGACCCACCAGTTTACCATGACTTGAGCGTCTCATAGTTTCCCACGCCTCAAGGTTACGGAACGAATTAAACTCGTATCTCGAGGTACCACTGTATATCATAGTCTATAACACTGTTTCAAAACTAACCAGGAAGAAGGGAGCGTAGCCACCAGGAAACAGAAACTGTGCTTGTGGCTTGCCGCAAACACTGCTGTGTGCTTTCATCTCCTCTGGGAAACAGCCCGTGAATGATACCCACCCCAGCCAGCCTATCTGGACACGCCCCATGTCCCCCCACCACCGCCCTGCCCTCAGGAATGCCTTTGAAGTCAGTGGGAAATCCGTGTTTCACAGGAGGAACTGGGTATCTCTTTTAAGATTAAGACAGCATCTCACTGGCCTAATTACTATCAAGGTATTTCATTTGTACCTGGAGAGCAGCCAAATCTTCTCTTTCTCACACCCAGGCTGAATTCCAAACTCCCCAAAACGGCGTGGCTAGTGGGCAGGCAAAACACTCCACCTTGACAATGCCCTTAGAATTCACCGTCCTTGTGGGTAGCCCGTGTGAACCTTGGATGCACTGCCACGAGCGGAGTTTCATCATTATATTTTGACGGTTAAATCTGCACCTCATCTCAAACACTTCCCCCAGCCCCTCGCCATTTCCCCTTTCCCTGGATATTCTTGGGGTCTGTCCTCAAAAATAAATGTCTACAAGGCAAGTCCCTTCTTTCTATTTCCCATCACAGCTCTCATCGCTCAAAGGCTGAGATGCCGGTGGGTAATGCCACTGCCACCAGATCCGCCCGGCAAATATTTATCTTCCGAGCTTCTGCCTTTGTTTGAACTGTGTGTTTCAAACTTGTCTTGATCGCCAGCCAAGAAAGTGAGATGTCAGAAGACATAATGAAATGACCGTGTGTTAAGGCATGCTGGTGTGAGGTAATTTGTTGTACGATAGCAATGGGGAACCAGAATGCGTGCACATGGTGTGATATCAATGTGTAAACATGTATACGGAGTAAAAGTGGAAACAGACACAGAGCAATAGCAAGCACTGAATTCAGGACAGTGATTGCTGCTCGCTGGCCAACTTAACTTGTTTGTTCCTGCTGTCAAGAGCGGTGGTGGGTTTTTTTGTGTGTTTTTTTTTTTTTATATATTTTATTGTTTTTACAGAGAGGAAGGGAGAGGGATAGATAGTTAGAAACACTGATGAGAGAGAGACATCAATCAGCTGCCTCCTGCACACCCCCCATAGGGGATGTGCTCCGCAACCAAGGAACATGCCCTTGACCAGAATTGAACCTGGGACCTTTCAGTCCGCAGACCAACACTCTATCCCCTGAGCCAAACCGGTCTCGGCAAGAGCAGTGGTTTTTAATTTTTGTTGTTGTTGTTGCAGTTTTGTTTCATTTAAACACCATACAAATGACACATGGAATTTGGGTGCAGGATATGTTGCCACAGAGACACCCACATGTCCACTGGTGTCCACTGTCAATTAGATGATGGGCCACGCAGCCCCATTCAGGAGCAGATCCAGGACGTGTGGGGCCTAAAGCATGTACACAATTTCGGGAACTTCCTTAAGCAAGCAAATTATGAGTCAAAATTGGGTGTGCAAATAAATATTTATTTAGAATGAGAAAACAAATCCCAAGTCACAACATTTTATAAAGCGTTAATACCACAAACATACGGAAAATTTGTATTTTTATTGATTAAGTTCATGGCAGGCCTCTGTCATACCTTGTGTCTGACGGTTTTGGCTGCATCGTCTCTGGCTCTCTCTGTTACTCCATTTGGGGATGTCATTTTCTGAAGAGAAAACAGACAGGTGATTCGGTTTTCCCCTCCAACTTAGTTCACACAGTTTTTATTTATTGACAGCTTCAAAAAATCTCTTTCAGGTTCATCGCCTGTAAATTTTTAGGATTACTGTCAAATTTGGGAAAAATCTCCCTCCGGTCTCTTTCATGTAGGAACTTCAGATTGCAGGACACATCAAGTTTGCTTTTTTTTTTTTCTTCCTTGGTTGTTAGTGTTATTTTTTCATTGAATTTATTGGGGTGACACTGGTTAATAAAATTATACAGGTTTCAGGTGTACATCTGTATATTATATACACCCAAAGTGTACCCTTCCATTCATCCACCCTGTACCCTCTTTACCTCCACTACCCACCTTTCTGGTAATCACCATACTGTTGTCTGTGCTATGAGTTTTGGGGTTTTGTTTTTTGTTTTGTGTTTTGCTTAGTCCCTTCAACTTGTTTCATGGGGACCCCCACCCTCCCTCCCTTCTAACAGCTGTCAGTCTGTTCTCTGTATTGATTCGTTTGTTTCTGTTTGTCAGTTTATTGTGTTCATTGGATTCCACATGTGAATGAGATCATGTGATACTTGTCTTTCTCTAACTGGCTTATTTCACTTAGCATAATGCTCTTCAGGTCCATCCATGCTGTCACAAAAGGTAAGATTTTCCCTTTCATTTTTTTTTTTTTACAGCCAAGTAGTATCCCATTGTGTAAATGCCCCACAGCTTTTTTATCCACGCATCTACCGATGGACACTTGAGCTGCTTTCAAATCTTGGCTATTGTAAATAATGCTGCATCGTTTTCTCTTCAGTGGCTAATCTGAAATACCCTTCGACATGAAAATGCATGGGGTGTGTATAGTTGTAGATGCTGCATTTTTGCAGTAGAGGTATTTACATTTTAAATCATCGTTGATGAAGTACGAAATCCTTTTTTTACAGTTTTATCCGCCTAATGATTGGGAAGAATTTTCCAGAGACTAGTTTCTATCTCCATACTTTTCAAATATTCTTTTTCCTCCAGGCACCCCCTATACACTCTTGGTCAGAAGACTGCAGGGCACTTTTACTTCGGATTTTCCATATGTTCCTATCGCCTTTGGGTCTGAGAATGCAGGAATAAAGAGTCAAAACTGCACGCATCCTGGTCAGCCCCCTTTAAGGGCTTAAATTCAGGAAGTGGGTGCTCAACGGATTGAAGGGAAACAGAAAGCAAAGGGTGGTTTGTGCTCCTCTTTCTCCATTTGGAATTCAGAGAGGGAACTGCTCCACGGAGTGGCCTAGTGCCTTCAAAAAATCGTCCTGACAAACTGAAAGCAATGCTGCATGGGGGTTATGTGGGAATGGGTCTTTTATCCTCTCTGAGCTCCGTGGAGGTCCCTGCGCACACCATGGAGGAGTAGGGAGGTAGCTGAGTTGGGAACCAGAGGTCATCATTGTGAGTACAGTGTTCAGCCTAAGGCAGGAATGGATGGAAGTTGTGGGTGAGAATCAGACAATGGACCTGAATTAGCCAAAAAAAAAAAAAAAGTGCTGGGTCCCAGACATGCCAAAGAGCCAAGCACAGGCAAGTCAGGTCCCGCTCCACAGATGAGTGCAAGGTGCCCGGGGACCAGATTAGCCAGAGCATCTCACCATGGAGCCCAGCCAGACTCCACACAAGCGCCCTGGGATACAACTATGTGGCCCAAGCCCCCTGCCAGCCACCCGTGTAAGCTTTCCGCTTTGTCTGCAAGCCTGTTCCCTTAGCTGCTGTTCTGGGAAGTAACAAGATACTAGATGCTAGAATCAGGTTTTCAAGTCACAGGGGAAGATCCCTGGAACCGCTACTAAGACTTAAAACAACATTAGACATTTATCAGGTACTTTTTTGTGCCTGGTCGTTCATATCACCATACTAGATAATATACTTACACTAGAGGCCTGGTGCACAAAATTCGTGCAGGGGGGGTGGTCCTTCAGCCCTGCTTGCACTCTCTCACAATTGGGATGCTTGCCTGCTGGCCTTCCTGATGCCCCTAACCACTCTGCCTGCCTGATTGCCCCAATTGCTCACCTGCCTGCCTGATTGCCCCTAACCCTCTCTGCTTCCAGCCCCACCACCACAGCTTTGTCCCAAACTACATCTGGAATGATGTCCGGAGGTCATTTGGCTATTTGGTCTGATTAGCATATTATACTTTTATTATTATAGATATTACTTTTTTTCAGTTAAGCTTCATCATCACTTTAAAACAGAGATATTATGACTAGCTCCATTTACAAGAAGCCCGAAGCCAAGAGAAGTTAAATAAGTTGCCCAAGGCTACCCAGCTTATAAAATAGGGACACTGGGCTTTGAACCCACAGGTGGCACTGGACAATTCACACTTGGAACAACTAAGCTCTGTTTTCCTGGAACAGTTTGAGAAACTACACATTTATGATACCAATAGCTCTATGGTATCATACACGTGTAGGGTTAGAGCAGAGAAGTGAACTGCTCTAACCCTACAAGTCCCCTCTTGTCACCATGTGCCATCAATGGCCAGTCTCAGAAGACGGAGTCATCAGTGCTCTGGTCTGTTACATGTAGTCAGCATCTCAAATCCAGAGCCCAAACTGCTTTGATGGAGGGTCACCTGTTGCTAGAGAAACACTACCCATCAGCCATCACTACTCTAGATACCACACTGGGCCACACTGGTAGCAGCCAACCATGCCCTCCAGCTCATACTCATTCTCCGCTCCATTCCAGAAGCCTCTGGAGTATCTTAAAGGCATATTTTAATTCATGAAACACACCCCTAGAAATCCACACTTGCTATGGATAACCCAGAAACTGCAGCAGCAAGAGCTCCAGATTGCAATTTCGACTCTGGGTTAAGAAGCTTTAAAAATGGCCCTAACTGGTTTGGCTCAGTGGATAGAGTGTAGGCCTTGGACTGAGGGTCCCAGGTTCGATTCCAGTCTAGGGCATGTACCTTGGTTGTGGGCACATCCCCAGTAGGGGGTATGCAGGAGGCAGCTGATCGATGTTTCTCTCTCATCGATGTTTCTAACTCTCTATCCCTCTCCCTTCCTCTCTGTAAAAAAATCAGTAAAATATATTTTTTTAAAAAAGAAAAAGAAAACGTATTTAACTTTCATGTACTTTCATTTTCACAAAACCGAAGGAAGTACAGCCTCCCACTCTCATTTATAGGTTGGTTGGTTTGTTTTTCCTTGAGCAAGTATTCATGTTCAGTGCACTTCTCTGCTCAGCCTTGCCATGGCCTCCAACACCTCCGTCCCGTCCGCATCTGCTTTCCTCAGAGTTCTTGAGGACAGATCCTTATCCCTGCTGGTGCTGACAGTGCCCATGCAGAGACCTAGGATCTATGCCAAGCGTGCAGATTGCTGACGCTCCCAGCGCCTCTGGTCCACTGGGCACCACAGCTGAGAAGATTCCATGCAGGGCCAGGGAGATCAGCCTCCAGTCAGCCCTGCCACACGTTGTTCTGAGCAGGTCTGCTTGTGCCTGAAGCTTCCCAATCACTCTCCTGAACAGAGACTTTGCAGTTTCTTCCTCTCACTTCCTGCTGGGCCTGCCTCAAAGTCTCATGAAGCCAGTTTCTCTGTTTTCTGTCTCACCCCTCTAACCAGGGGTCTCCAGCAGCTCCCAACAGGAGAGAGGGAATAGATGCTATGTCTGTCCTCCACCATTTACCTCTCAGGCCTTAATCTTACCAGTCCTCTCCATTGGATTGTTGACCAACCCAGCACAAAGCTAAGGCACAGTAGTGATAATAATACATGCCATGCCAAAAGGAACTTGAAGGAGAAATATTGTCCTCAATAGCTGTATTTGGCCCTAGCTCAGTAGAGCAAAACTGCCCATAACAGATGTCAAAAATAAAAATACCTAGGAATTTCAGCATGGATTACATGTTTTCCTTCTGTCCTTATTTTACCAAAAATGTGCATGTCTATCTGGGAAATAGCAATTTTAGATTTTAGTTCATGAGCATACTGAAATCTGAAGGTCATGACCAACGGCACCCTGAATCCTTTATTGGGACTCTCTTCTTACCGACATTCATCTTTCCTTTTATTTCATCCTTAGTTGATTGATAGCATTTATTATATTCAGGTCAATGAAGGAAAACTATGGGCGAAACACCATAACTATAGGTAAGGGACTTGTTCTCAAACAGGTTATTTCTCACCATAGAAGTTGTAGGTGTATAAAAGGACACAAAACGTTTCACTCTAATACTTTAACCAGAGTGCTTTGAATATATTTAATAATACTACGTGAGAACTGAGGAGCTGGTGGCCATTCGGGGGGACAGGGCGGGTTAAGCAGAATGTGCCGAAGACTGACACATGGCCATTTGCCAAAATTAAGTAAGGTGAGGAGCACCAGAAAACCATGGAAACACCAGGTGGACGCATAGATGCTCTGGAGAGGGTGGGAGAAAAATAACAGGTCTTTGGTGGAAAGACAGGAAAAGGCATATTATGGGATAAAGGCATTAGTTGTGAGCACTCAAGAATGGGAAAGAGAGACAAAGAGGAAGTGAAAGTTAAGAAGGTGAGGAAATACCCATTGTGGGTCAACAGGGAGGAAAGAGAAATTAGGCAACAAAAATTCAAGAACTAAAAAAAGAGATTTCTTAGAAAGACAATATGGAATGTATTAGAGTTCATCCACTCACTAAATGATGGTGTTCCAAGCCCCACAAGCAAAGAAGTGGAAGAATCAGACCTTGGTGTCTAGTTTACCCGCTCCAGTATCCACTAAAGCCATCTGGCCAGCTTTTCCCTCTGCGGCCGTAGGGAAGGGGAGAAGGATGCAGAAAACAAAGGTGGGAGTAAAATATAAAGCACAATTGCAGCCAATATTTTAATAGAGGAGAGACTTGGGAGATGCTGCTGGGAAGGCTGGAGGGATAAATGCAGGATGGACTGGGAGCTGGGGATCTATCTGGTAGACAGAGCCTCAAAGGATCTGCAAGGGGCTTGCAAATAGTGACCATAGATTCTTAGGCATAACTCTAGATCATTTAGATCAGTGGTTCTCAACCTTCCTAAGGCCTTGACCCTTGCATACAGTTCCTCATGTGGTGGTGACCCCCAACCATGAAATTTTGCTACTGTTATGCATCGTGATGTAAATATCTGCATTTTCTGATGGTCTTAGGTGACCCCTGTGAAAGGGTCGTTCGACCCCCAAAGGGGTCGCACAACCCACAGGTTGAGATCATTTAGATCATTTACATTCAACTAAGATTGTGACTGGCTCTCTAGGCAGTGTACTAAGGATACGCTGATGGTGTTGGGCACAAGCTGCCAGTCCACCACAGATGCCCAAGATAGCTCTGGCCGCTGCCAGTGAGCCCCCACCCCCACCCCACCTGCAAGCTTTCAACAGGTTCCTCCACCCAGAGACAACTGTACCTCACAGAGGCTTCTTCTTTGAGCAAAACGGGCAACATTAAAATTCATAGGCTGCTTCTAGTAAACCCTTTGATGACATAATTTAACTTAAAGGAGAAAGCTATGCTATTTTAATATTATAAGCGAAGTAACAATTGATAATACATTAGGATGCCTTGGGCTGAAAATAACAGAAAACCCAACCACGAACATCATCAACAAAAAGGAGCATGTTGTAGAATCTCAGGCAACCGTTAAGTTCAAAGGCAGAACATTTTCAGGGCCGAGTAACTTGCTGTTCAATGGCATCATTGAAATATCTGGAGGTTTTGGGGGAACTTTTTTTTTTTAATTTTCTACTTTTCCTTCCTCTACAGCAGCAGTTCTCAACCTATGGGTCGCGACCCCTTTGGGGGTCGAACACTTTCACAGGGGTCGCCTGAGACCATTGGAAAACACAGATACGATTCATAACAGTTGAAAAATTGCAGTTATGAAGTAGAAAGGAAAATAATTTTATAGTTGGGGGTCACCACAACATGAGGAATTGTATTAAAGGGTCATGGCATTAGAAAGGTTGAGAACCACTGCTCTACAGGTTGATTTTTTGTCCACACATTTGTCCTCTATGGTTGCAAACTGGGTTGCCAAAGTTTTGAATGCCTTTTAGAGATGCAACAATGTAGACCAAGCATGTCAAACTCAAAGGCTAACACGGGCTAAATAAAGAAGGTTTAAGTTCACGTGTGACGCAGATAAACAATAGCTTCAATTTTCATAGAAATGTTTGTTTCTTTCCGTAGACACATCCTGAATACAAAGGGTTGAAATAAATGAGGAATCGTTAACATAAAATAATAAAACATTTTAGTAAAAAATAATATCTTTTCTTGAACATTAACTCCCAGACACTGAATCATTGCACAGATTAATAAGCATAATGCAAATAAACCTATTTTTCTTGTTCTCCGAAAGCGAAATATTTCCTGTTGCGCATACCAAACAAGTCAGTACAAGACTAATGACGTGGCCATCGGCTCCTAAAATATTCGCTGCTAGCATTAGTGGAGAGAAATGGCGCGCCTGTGGGTAAGGTACGTAAGGGAAATGAATGGGACACGATTACAGTAACCAGTCATTAGCAAACATTGTAGTTCGTCATTAATAACTATGTATAACAGGATGTTGTAAAAATTAAGTCACAAAAATTTTAGTAAATCACTTCTTACATACCGTTCTATTGACTAGGCCGCAAAAATATTCGTTGTGGGCGCTTGCGGCCCGAGGGCAGTGAGTTTGACATGCTTGGTGTAGACAAAAGAGGGTCTATTTTCTGCCTTGAGTCTTTTCTCCTCAGAAGGAAAATGCCCCTTAGACTTGCTCTGTCTCATTGCTTAGAATTGCTCCCCATGCCGATTTCTGAACTAATCTCTGACGAGGAAAGTGGAGTGGCCATAACTGACTTAATGTGATCAAAACCCAACTTTCCCAGAAGCACACAGGTTACCGGATATCAGGTCCAAGTTGAATATTATTAGAAAGAACAAAGGGAGGAGTTGCCGAAGCAAGAGGCAGCCCATGATCTCTGTCATGGACCAGATCATGGGCACAGCTTTCACGTGCACCTGACCTACCATCCCCTCCTCTTCTGCTCCAGCAATGCGCTTGCCACAAGGAAAACGAGCCCGCACCTGCCCCCCGGAATTTGAGCATAACTGACGTATGGAAGCGTAGGCGTAGCCTGGAAGCCCTGAGAGCCAGACAGATATTCTGCAGTTGCCAGAGAAAGTAATGTGAGAAATTAATTAATAGGCAGCTTATGTTGAAACATGCCACCGATTGAGAAAAAAAAAAAACCTAAGTGACATCATTAGTGGTGATAAAGGACCTTCCAGTTCTCAAAATAGATCAGTCGTGTATACTTTCGGCTCAACCCTTGACCAGAGATGTTTATGATAGAGTTCTTGGCTTTTGATGAGGCCTGGTTGCACATATCCTTAAAATCCAGTCCTCTATAACTTTTATTTTTTAATATATTTCATTGATTTTTTTACAGAGACGAAGGGAGAGGGATAGAAAGTCAGAAACATCGATGAGAGAGAGATATCGATCTGCTGCCTCCTGCACGCCCCACACTGGAGATGTGCCCACAAGCAAGGTACATGCCCCCGACCGGAATCAAACCTGGGACCTTTCAGTCCGCAGGCCGATGCTCTATCCACTGAGCCAAACCGGTCTTGGCTCCTCTATAACTTGAAGTGATTTGACTTGATGGGTTTTTCCCATCAGAAAATCAATGTAACTTGGGTGTTTGGGAGCTGAATGAGACCTCCAGGTTTGTTTTGTTTGATTCTCACAGAGTTGGCCTGCAAAGTGACTTTTTTTTTCCAACTTAAATTAGTTACAAATATTTTTTAAAAATACACTACACACATTTTTTTTAAAAATCTGGATTTCTGGCTTTTCTTGGAAAATCAGTGGGGCTGAGCACCTGGGCCAGCCTACTACAGAGTGAGCATTATCTAAAGCCAGCTGGTGGTGGATGCCTATTTGGGAGGGAAATAGATTCTCCAGCTTGCTACACAACACATGTCATATATATGCTGTCTTGCTCAATCCACCCTCGGCATCTGAGCTTATGGTCCCTGGCTACCTAATCAAAAATACTCACGGAGTTGCCTAAGGGACCTGAGCTTAATAAACCCGAGTCATAGCCGGTTCAATCTGAGATTGAGAAGTGCGTATATACACGTATGAAGGGAGAGACATATGTGTGTAACAGATGATCTCCTGTCAGGAGAGCGGAGACATGAGGCCCATCTCCAGAGGAAAAGCATTTTGAAACTCAGAGTCCTCCTCCCACACCCCGCACATCTTGGGAAGCTGGCCAGCCGGGGCAGGAGAGAAAGAGGAGCCTCAAACATGCCATTGTTTTTGGTCTAGTCTACAACCATCACTGTGTCGCGGGAGGCCCCTGAGCACTAGATCTGATTACCCGCTGATCGCGATTTCAGCTTGCAGAACAAGCCCGTCCCCATTAGTGGAGGTGTATGGTTACGCTCTGATATGCTTTGGGGATCTACCGCAATATTCTTTTCAGGGATTTCTCTCTCTCTCTCTCTCTCACACACACACACTTAATGTTGATATGCCTGAGAGCCAGCAGCCTAAGTGGAGTCTGGAAACTGACTCAGTTTTATCAGCACTTACACGTGTTTCTCAAAGTCCGTATTTTCTTCCTTCCTGTAATCTCCACTTTATAACCATGCCCATAACGCCAGTCCTTCATGCTGAATGTCAGCGTGCAAAGCAGAGAAAGCAGGGGGTGCGGTGGGGGATGTGTCACCAATTCTGTTCAGTAAGTGCCCGATGTCAAATTAAATCAGAGCTGTTAAAATGTAGTAAGTCCGGATGGAGCCAACATTTAACATGAACAAAGATATGGGTAGCATGACATAATGCTGCATGCTGAAATGGGCAATTGAGTACAGATTCTTCAGCTGATGAGGTGACGGAAATAATTCTTAAAATTAGGACAGATATTTAAAAAATTCAGCAAAAAAAAAAAAAAGAGAGAAAGAATTACATACCCTACAGGTTACTGTTGCCTTCAGAGAAATTTCTATCAAACTAGATGCAGCCATAGGGAACTCAGGTGAGTGTAATGAGATCAGACATTCTGAGTCCAAAGCACCCCTTCAGGCATGGAAGGGCACAAACAATGCTGTCCCGTGACAACCCAGGGTGAGACAGTCTGCAGTCTGTCTCACTTTCTGGGAGGGCCTCACAGAAATCCTGTTGAAAAGAGAAAGGTTCATCCTACCTAACTTGTTTTAGCACTTGGACTAAAGTGCTAAAACATGAAGGAATTGGACATTTTTTAGAATTTCTGCTGGTCCTCCCCTCACCCTACGGAGTGCCTGAAAATGGAATGACTAGGCATGAATCTATGAATGGAGAAATATTGCATAGCCCTTGGTGTGTTTGCCTCCGTCAGTTGGTTCAGCCCAATGAAAACAGAACTTCCTGGGTGCCTGTTCTGCCTAGCACTGTGCAGAGGGCGATGCCCTCTATGAAAGAAGCCGACCACACAGCACTTGACCTCAAGAAGCTTGCCATCTCCTTGGGTGGGCTGAACCTATACAGAGGAAGGAATTTGAGAACAACACGAGAATATAATTGAGCATTAAAACTGATCTAACGTCTACCTATCCTCAGGTTAATTATATAGCATTCCACCAATGTATTACTAAATTATAACAAATTCAGTTCATTATAATTAAACATATTCAAATCTATCATGAGTCACATTCCAGCATAGCTAAAATAAAGAGACAGACAATGGCAAGTGTTAAAAATGTGAGACATTTTGCAGCTCCCACACATCAATGATGAGGGAACAAATTGGTACAGCACCATTTTGGAAAACCCTTTGGCAGGATCTATGAATATAAGTATATCCTATGACCTAGCAATTCTACTCCTAGATTTATACCAAGTCCATATATATTTTCTTTTTTTTAATATATTTTTTATTGATTTCAGAGAGGAAAGAGAGGGAGAGAGATAGAAACATCAATAATGAGAGAGTATCATTGATCAGCTGCCTCCTGCACACCTCACACTGTGGATGGAGCCTGCAACCCAGTCATGTGCCCTGATTAGGAATCAAAGTGTGACTTCCTGGTTCGTAGGTTGACGCTCAACCACTAAGCCATGCCAGCTGGGCAATCCATACATATTTTCACCAAAAAGCATGTATAAGAATAGTCACTGCAACACTATTCATAAAAGACCCAAACTAGAAACAACCCAGACAGAGAGCCAGTGTGGCGGGAGCAGGGAGAGAGAAAAGAGGCGCTCAGAAAGGCAGCTGGAGCTAGACCACAAAGACACCGCGGGTCATGGGAGGGGCAGGGTCCCCTAGGGTGTAGGTAAAAGAGGACACAGGACTGACATGTTTAGAGCCAAAGGCTTTTCTCCCAGGGAAATGGCTGTGAAATTCTAAAATCAGGCCTTACTTCTGACTTGCAATATTTTAGACAATCATCACACAGGTTCCAGTGTGAGACTCTGAGTGCCTCATCTGTACAAGGCTCTTCCAAGTCCCTAACTGGCACTCTTGCAATCAAATTGCTTTTTGTTTTTTTCTAAAAAAGAAAAGAAAAGCTCCCCAAATCTGCTCCTGCTCCTACTTTTGAATACAGTGGTACCTCGAGATACGAGTTTAATTCGTTCCGTAACCTTGAGGAGTGGTAAACTATGAGACGCTTGAGTCGCGGTAAACCAGAGGGTCGTGTGCAGCCGGCTGATCCGCAGGATTACTCCTATCTCAAACGTGGCTCGTATTTCAAAGCAAAAATCGCTCGCTTGACGGCTCGTATCTCAAAAATCTCATGTCAGGGCACTCGTATCTCGAGGTACCACTGAATATCCAAATGCCAATGCAAATTTCTAGAATCAGAGCAGCAGCAACAAGTCAGGAGCTGAAGGTTTGGAAATGTGCTGCCTTTGATTACTCTAGGGTTTGCCTGTCTGGCCGAGGAAATCTGAGATTACATTTCTATGGATGACACTATTCCCTTTTCTTCTTTTTTTCTTAGTAGGCCCTGGAGTCATACTTTCCTCATTCCGGCCCCAACTAACCTGTCTTGCCTCATTCTCACAGCTTCTCCGAGGCCCTCCTGTGCAAAGCTCCACCCACTCGTTCCTCTTCTGGCAAAACCCTGCTCTGGGCTCCCTGTTTTTGCCTATGTTGTCCCCCAGGACTTAAGTGCCCTTCCCCCTCTGCTGTCAAGCTCTTGCTGACCCCTCTGCCCTAGAAAGCTGAAGTCTGCTTGTCCTCCTCCTCTAATTACGGTGCCCAGGACACTGAGCGCATCTCTGGATTAGGGCACCGACCCCACCGTCTCAGAGCTCTCGTTTACACGTCTGCCCTCCCCCTGTGCCATCCCCACACTGGACCAGCGCATTCCTTGAGGACATGTTCTGATCGTCTCCTGCATCCTCTCGCCTCACTCCAGTATCTAGCACAATAGCGAGCAGTGAATCAGCGGATGGCAATCTCCCAAACTCTTAGCAGGGGAGAACACAGTGTTCGAGGAAACTTCTAGTTTTGCCAACAAACCTCCGAGCGTGCAACTCGTTTATTTTCATTCTATTTTTTACAGACACACCCATCTCCATGCCTCGTGCATAGTAGGTGCTCAATAAATGATTGTTGGCTGCATGGCCGTGTACCCCCTGAGGCAAGGCACGGTCGCAGGCACTGGCAGAGAGCTCCCTGCTCCTGGGAGACCTCACACTGCAGTTCAAGGTGGAGGGTGATAGTCATTACAGACAAAATAAGGAAATAGGATCATTTCAAAGAGTAGTAAGTGTTATGAGGACCATTTTAGCTACTTTGGTTGGGGTGTCAGGAATAACTACTCCCGGCAGTCCATGACGAATACATCTTTCTTCCGGGGTTGCTCGATAAACAAGAACTAAACTGCCGGGCTCTCTAAGGGGGGGGGGGGGGGGGGTATGGGAATGGGTTTGGTTGGGGTTTGTTCCCTTGAAAACTCTCTGAGGTCCTGAGGGAGAAGCAAAGCTTTCCCAGAGCAGAGACGGGCCAGCTGTCAGGCTGCTGGATTATGGAGCTGGCCGCAGTGTTTACTAAACAAACCGATGGGATTATCCTGTCAAGATCTGAAGGAGAAAAACACTGAGCATAACTACAAGGCCACCTATTCAATTAAAGCTGCAAACCAGGGCCGCTAAAAGGCTGCATACAAAACAGACGGGGAGAGTTGTAACACCAGGGAGTTACATAATTGGAGACTTGCTTGAAACTCAAACAGAGGCCTTCTTATCTCAACACTGAGGGGAGAGTTGGGACCTGCAGCAGGTTCCGAGCACTTTTCCTATGAACTTTCTGCCAACAGGGAGTCTCCGGTTGGGAACGAGGAGGGACAGGCCTCGACAGCTCACTCCCCTGAGTTAATTAGGATGTCTTCTGGGCAGGGTGTGTGGATCCCTCCTGGTGGCGGAATCATGGGACTCGCAAAATCGTCACCACTTCACCGCTCAGAAACTGTTCCTGTTGGAAGCAACCTTTGAGACCAGACAGCCAACTCTTTCCTTTGGTAGATAAGAAACCCCAGAGGTCATCCAGCCAGTTGCTCCAGCGCAGGGCTTAGAACCCTGACACCTGGGCCCGTGCCATTTCCCCTTATCACACTGCCTGCACCTGCAGATACATCCACAGACCCATGGTCATCAGCTGACGGGAAACTGGGCATGAACCACCCCCTCCCCCAACAAACTCACTAAGGCTAGCCCTCCCCACCTGAAGCCTTCTCCTTTCTCTTCTCCTCTCTTCTCTGTCTCCCTTTTACTTCCGCAACCTGCCTATGTCCTCAACCCACTGGAAGCACAGAGGGACCCTTAGACATTGTCTTGTCTTGCCAGCGGCACTGGGAGACAGTGCCATCTGGAAACAAAATGTTTCTTTCTATTTCAACCATCTTGTCTACCTTCCTCCCAACCGAAGCCTTGCCCACCTGGGGCCCTTCCTGCCACCACCCCCGTCCTCTTGATGCCCTCCATCCCCAAGCCTTTCCCTCCCTGCTAGTCAGTATCACTACTAGAAACTGGTTTAAGGCAGAACCCACCACAAGGTAATTGCATTCTCGTAGCACACTCCAGCACCCAACAGCTTTCAAACAGAAACGAAGTCCCACCAACAGACACAGTTGGACACAGCCTTCCTGTCCTCCCTCAGATCATAATCCGGAGGCAGTTCAGTATGTCAAAAGGGACTCAGAGCCGCCCAACTCCCTGCCCCACTTCCTTCAAGGGGCAGTAGTCTGTTCTTGGGGTCCATGGCCCTGGCGAGGGACTCTTCCTTTAGTGAAATCTATATTTGTCATCCTCTGATGCCGTCCTCACTGGGGACATATAACACTAGTCAGATCCTCTATCTCCTCTCCTTTGTTATAGACAAGGAGGAAGTAAAAGGGCAAACCCAAAACGCACTCAGAAATCCTGACTTAACAGATGACAAGAGGGCTGCTACCCAACCCAGGCCAGCAGATGTGTGGCGTAGAGCTTGAAACCCGGCAGAACGTGGTTGAAGCTGGTTTTATGAAGTGGTTCTTTGTGTGGGGCACCTGCTGGGCCCAGTTAAAGTAGAGGCAGGCTGGTGCAGGGTGGGTAGGCTCCCCGGGTGTTGGGATTACCCAGCCTCTCTCTAGAAGGGCAGGCAGAACTGGCCAGCTGGCTGGAACAGAATGAGACAATGGCAGAGCTCTTCCCTGCAACTCTGCCAACATCCCTAAACGTTCTGGCTCTCTATTGGGGGCGCTGAACAACAAAATGATAGTCTGACATTTATTTTGCCTCTCCAGAGAAAGTTGCAAGATTCCCCCTGGCTCCAAAAATTTGGAAGTGTTCATTTGGGAAACTGGCTTTTCCAAATCCCCGCCACCTCAGCAATGCACACCAGAAAGAGTGAACACTTGTATTTCTGGGGACCAGGCCCACACTGGCCCTTTCTCATTTTCTGGGCAACAGTTGCCTTAAATTTGCATCAAAACAAAAGGCCCCGGTACCAAACTGGGTGGCTGTTGCTGGGTTATTTTGCGTTTTTTAAAATCATCTTATTTAGAAAGACATAAGACCTTCTTCATTGAAAACTTTTGGTGCTCTCCAAGTGGAAAGGTATTGTGGATCCAGCATAGTTTGGGATAATGGGTCAGAGAGAAGGCACAGGATGTATGAAGAGCATGTGTTTAAATTTCTAGGGCAGCTTTTAGGACAATTCAAGAGTGAAGTCTTCCCAGGGTGGCTCACTGCTCCCAGAGAGCATCCCACTCCCTACCTCCTCCATCCCTCCACACACAGTGAGTCAACTAGGAAGCAAGAATGTTTAAAACAGGGGGAGGGCTGGACCTAATAACTTTGGGTTGAACTTCCGGAAACCACTACCCACCTCTTCTGAGTGTGGCCATAAGAAAGAGCCACAGAGCTGAAATCAGTTTGGCTCAGTGGATAGAGTGTCAGCCTGCGGACTGAAGGGTCCCAGGTTTAATTCTGGTCAAGGGCATGTATCTTGGTTTCGGGCACATCCCCAGTGGGGGGCGTGCAGAAGGCGGCTAATCGATGTCTCTCTCTCTCTCATCGATGTTTCTAGCTTTTTGTCCCCTCTCCCTTCCTTTCTGTGGAAAATCAATAAAATATATTTTTAAAAATACAAATAAATAAAAAGAAAGAGCCACAGGATATCTAAGTGGTGTCTTCTGCATGAATGTCACTGGAAACATTATGTATTCATCATGTTCCACCCTCTTTATGAGGCCACTCAGGAGACATTTTATTCTGGTCCTAATACCAAGGATAGACGTACAACCCTTGAACAATTACGTTACTTTCTGGGATTCTGTGCATTCTTGCAAGTAGCCTTCAGAACCTCGTCATATATTCTGGATGGAGCCTACATCTCTAAGGGCTGCCCCTGCGGGAACTGCCTGCCTGGACCCTCAAATCCCATGGACAGTCAACCCAGACACAGAGCTTCAAGAAGCCTGACCTTAGCCATAAGCACATTCCTGATTCTGAGTTTCTGTGGGCATATTATTTATTCAGTAACAAATACTATTTCATCTGACCAATAAGTGTATGTACTATGTGCCAGAGGAAATGGCCGTGAACATAGGCAAAACTCCTTTTTTTTTCACAGTTTGCAGTCTTGTAGATGTACCTCGCCGGATCCACTTGCATTAGTAGATATGCTGATGAAGTAAACAGGCAGTTAGGGTGGAAACCTCAGAGAAAGACCAGAGGGAGGACCAAAATAACAACACAAAATGCTGATCCGAGCTGGAGTGAATGCGAAGGACACTTGGAGAAAGTGAAAGAATTCCATTTCTGCAAGTGACTTACCCTCTGAGTCTCAGTCTCTGCATCTAAACAAAGGCTTGTAGTGAGAAATAAATGAGATCGCACTGAGCCAGCTCGTGGGTAAGGCTCATGAATGTGCTCAGTAAACACTGACTCCTATTACTTTCTTTCTTTTCTTTTTTTTTTTTTTTTTTTGGTTTCTTCCTTTCTGAGATTTATTTACTTATTTATTTTTAAATTGAATAAATCTTTATTGTTCAGATTATTACATTTGTTTTCCTTTTTTCCCCCAGAACTCCCCTCTACCCGCTCCCACCCTTCCCCCTACCTTACCTCCCCCTGCATTGTCTTCATCCATAGGTGTATGATTATTGTCCTATTCCTTTCATTGTTACCCAATTTAATTATTTTGGCCACATGTCCTGTTTCAGTCTGATCAGTGTTAGAAAAGGAAACGTGGGGAGAATGGAGGTTGCTGCTCTATAGAGGTGTCCACCGAAGTCCGATGGCTTCCAATAGAAACTATTTTTCCTCTTACACTTCAGTGATTTCTAACCACAGTCTCTGTTTGCACCCTCTTTTAGGAAAGAAGATGACGCTTTCTGTCAGTTCCATTTTACCGACGAGAGGGGTTGTGTTTCTGTGTTACTGATCTTGGCCAGGGTTAAAGAGCACAGGCAAAAAGGTCCAGGCCTTCTAACTCACATCCCATATTTGTATATTATTTGTTTTGAAAGAAGGAGGAACTCAATTTGATTTTTGTTTGTTTTCTTTTCTTGGCTCCTTTTTGGCAGGAGCACAGGTCACTCACAGGCCGCAGGCAGAGGTCTGAAAAACACACATTCTAATTTTGGAGTTCCTCAAAACTGGCTTTCGGGTTATTACATCTCTAAAGCTCTTAGTTAAATGCCTCATTAAATACAATGTCCAGTGACTGTTGATTGCAGCCCTGGACACTAGAATTCTGGGATGTGTAAAAAGGAAAGTTCCAAAGATGTGATTCTTTCTTTGCTCCGTGTGAGCCTCAGTGAGTGGCCCACTTCCATTTCAAACAAATCAAGGAGATCCTAAAATCCCAGGATCTTGAAAACCTACTCCCCTGGGTGTACCCATTAACCCTACCCATACCCATTCACCCATTCCTCCCCGCACCTTCATGACCTTAAAAAACTTTCTCCAAGGCCCTGTGCAATGTAAACAAAGTGGTACAGGAAGGAAATGCCCACATGACCCATGCCCTCCTCACTCTCTAGGGGTTGTGAGACACTTTTTGAAAATGGCTTATTAGGTACACTTCCTCCCGGGAGCATGCCCGTGCCTCTTCTTTCCCCGCTGGCCTGCATCTCGTAAACTCCAAGGCTCTCTGTGAGACTTGCAACCAGGGGAGCAATGGGCAGAGGCATTTTGTCCGGCGCTGACCCCTGAACCTGTGTTGAAATCTCCCTTTTCTCTGACTTCTCAGTGACCCAAAGCAGCCCCACTAGTCTCTCCCCTGTTGCTTCTTCTGTCGCAAGCCTTTCCTCATTTCACTACCCCCATCCGTAATAAGCATATTCTCAAAATAAAAAAATAAAAAGTCAGGGGGAGGCTTACTAAATGAAAACTGAGAAGGGCTCAGAGATGGCAGGAGAAGAGCATGCCACTTAGTAATTCCCACTCAAGCAAGAGAGCAGGCCAGTGAGATAAACAGGAGATGACAACGTTCAAGCCCTCTGGCCTCCTTCTCCATGGACCTTAAAGCACCAACAAGCTGATCGTGGCATGTCCTCTGCTTGCAGACAGGCATCCAAGAGCCGGCCTCGTTCAGCTGCCTGAGTGTGGGAACCTTGAGGAGGGGGGCGGGGGGCTGAAAACAAGGTCTCTGAAAGAAGGGCTTCTTGCAAATGAGGCTGTCCAACTCTTTCAGTTGCTCTGGTCCCAAAAAGCCAATAGAGCTGCTCAATATAACCCCAACGACACGACATCCTGTCACCTTCAGGGAATCGATGGCCCCTCCAACCCACTGCTGATAAAAATGTGGATGAAGAAAATCTCATTGGGCATAAAGTGTAGCATCCAGGACTTAGAGTTGGCTGCACCTATGGGCAACAAGTTTTGGACACACACACACACAAAAAAAAAAAAATTTTCTAGAAATCTACTATATCCTTGCTCTGCACCATAAATTCAAGAGCCACCCCCCCTCCCCCACTTAGTTCTCTTATCTCCTCAGCCTTGCCTCTTACGAACCGTTGAGTGGTCATCAACTATTCATGGTACAGTGATAAGAAGAAATGCTCTTATTTTCTATGATAAAGTCTATGTTTTTGGCTTTCATGCTCAGGCAAATGGCCAGGAGCCTGGGAGGTTTACCAATTTATTACTCATGCCAATTATAAAAGCTTGCAACTTTGAGTGAAACCAGGGATATTTGCTTTTGTACAAACCTAGCAAGCCAGCATAGAAAACTCAAGAGAGAAAACATATATATATATATATATATCCTTAGACCAAATTACACAAGTTGGCATAATTCCATCTCACCAGTCAATTGCTCATTTAATCATAATACCTTCTGGCCACACGACACTTCAGGGAGAGCTTACAAAACGTGATCTCGTTTATCTCCTGACCCTCCCAGCAGTGGGCTTGGCTGGTGTTACCACCGAGCAGGCCTGGACTAGGAGCCAGAATAGGGCTCTAGCTCCAGCCACTTTCTTGATTGATGTCCTTGGACAATTTCACTTACACTCTGCACCTCAGTTTTCTCTTCTCACCAAAGAGCTAAAACACCCAGAGATGAGCGAGGTGAACAGAGCTTTAGCTTCAGAACCTACCACTTACACAGTTTTGAATTCAGTTTTATGTCTCCCCAAATTATAATAAACTTTACAACCCACAAATCCTAGCTTAGTCTCCTAATAATAGCTGCTCAGTCTACTTCCAGGAAGCCAGAGTACGACAGGCATCTCTATGGTCTCAGCTCTGCCAAACGTTAATCACCATTCATTCATCCCTCTGTAGTCAGTGGACTCTGTCAATGCCCCTCCTGGTTGGCTGGGAAGGACGCACAGCTGGTCCCTTCTCTGGAAAGCCCTTCATCCTGGAGGTTGCACCACCATCCTCATTCAGGGCCGCCGACCAATGTATGATTGATGGGAGTGGCCCCCTCCCTGTGCAGAAGGCTGCACCCCTGTTTGAAGCTCTGTGGTGCCACCCATTCTCCTCTGGGATCAGACCAAAGCTTGGCTCCACCTGGGATGACATCCTTCCTCAGCTCCTTCCTCTGTCTCATTCTGCTTCCCTCACTCCCTTCCTGTTCTTCTTCATTGTGTCAGCAAGATATGTGCCCCTGCATTCCCACCTAGAGCCCAGCTTCAGGGTACCTGACCTGAGACATAGAGTGAGTATCCTTTATTTCCTGTGTCAAAGCATGTCTGGTCCACCTTCAAACACAGTCCGAAAACCATGAGCCTCCAGATTCACTGCAGCTGTATACTACTACCTTTGGAATTAGGCAGTGGGAGTGTAGAGGTGGTGATGCTGAATATTTGGTAAAACCCAGTCCTGTGACTATCCCACCCTGAGTGGATTCTCTGGAGGGTTTGCTTTGGATTTTAGGAAGGAAACCAAAAAAATGAGACAAGCGTGATCGATAGCATTATATCTCTTTTGATCCTTTTTTCTTTCTTTCTTTCTTTTTTGGCGCTTTCTACCTACTGGAGATCTATAACTAGTTCTTTACCCCAGCTGAATAGAACATGAATCCAGGC
The DNA here is from genome assembly GCA_004026805.1 of Lasiurus borealis. Classification (NCBI taxonomy): domain Eukaryota; kingdom Metazoa; phylum Chordata; class Mammalia; order Chiroptera; family Vespertilionidae; genus Lasiurus; species Lasiurus borealis. The sequence continues at coordinate 29,248 of PVJN01018614.1, forward strand.
TCTCTGGTGTTGCCTGTCATTTTAGAGAAAGACACCGTTTCGGAGTAAAGTGATTTAGAGCCCGTGTCTCACCTCTGACGTGGTTTGTGACTTTCAGTGAATTAATCATCACTTTCAGCATGCCCAGGTGTGGCATGGAAATTTACCTCCACAACTCACAAAGAGCAAAGGCTCTCCGAGAGGGACCATCCTCATGGCAAGACCACCATCCATAAGAGAGACATCTTTATTTTTCTGAGACATCATTTTAAACCTTAAAAGGACACACAAGAAATTCTTCATGAAAGGGAATAAAACATGGGGCAGGAAGGAAATATTCACTTCCCAAGTGTTTGCTCCCCCAGCCTCTTAGCCCTGAGGGATCTAGAGATAACTAGCCTATTGCTTCCTCCCGCCAAAGACACAGGTACGGGCTTCACAGGCAAATTCTGAGAACCTACGTCCAAATCCAGGGGCATCATTCCAGGGAGACAGGAGCAGGTGGGCCTGATGAGCTGAGGCAGACAAATTCCAGAACCCAGCTGCTGGCGGGTGGAAAAGCCCAGTTAGAAATCTGGAGACCAAAGAAGCAAGGCCTAGGGCACTCCCCCAGGCCAGGATGCTGCCGCCTGCCATGGACTCCTCAGAGCTCCTCAGAGCCATGGGCTTTCTGAGCCAGCAGATTCCTGGAGGCATCCTGGACACTGACCTCAGAATGTGGACCGCCCTGACCCTCAGTGGGGAGCAAAATAACAGGATTCATTGTGTGACCTTGGTCAATTCGGTTGGCCTCCCTTTCCTTATCTGTAACAATTCTTCCTTTACGCATCCTTTGAGGCTGGTGTCGGGTTCCGTTGGAGGCAGTACTGTACGAAGGTGCTTTGTCAACTGTGAATGTCAGACAACGGTCTCTCTAGACAACAGCTAAGGAGAAAGAGAGGGAAGGAAGCGCCTCATAATAGGAGCACAGGTGCTCCAAGAGCTGCAGCTCCTTCTGCCCCATCCCTGAGCCTGTGTCAAATGATGCTTGCAAAGCAAGTAGTAGGGCCTTCCCTGCTGTGGAGGGGAGCTGGGAGGAGCCCCGTGCACAGTGCGCAGTGTTTCCGGTAAGAAGGAATCTGCCTGCCCCAGTTGAGCACTCCCTCCTTGGCCACCTCAGTAGCCGAGGCCCATGTTATTACACCCACCTATTTTACAATCCATAATCCTTATAGGCAGAGATGATCCTATATTATCGATTTTTTAATGACAACAACGAAGGGGGCTCCGAAACCTCCCAACTCAAAATTTAAAAAAAAAACAAACTAATGACCCTTCAAAACTCTAACAAGATTTTTCTATTGTTCTAAGTACTTACAGAAAGCAAAGCTAGAAAAAACACACATAAATTATCAGGAAGCAGATTCAGGACTCAAAGTTAAGAACATGTTTCTAAGATGCAGACCTTTTCAGCAGTGAAAGGTATTACCTCTGGAGGTGGTGAACCCCCATTTCTAGAGATAGGCCAGCAGAGACTAAAGGGCCCTTTGCTAAGGGGCTGCAGAAGAGATTTCTTAGGTGACCTCTAAGGTCCTATCCAATCCAAGATCCCACAGAATGAAATATGTAGTAGAACAATGCTGGGACCATGTGACAAATCATAAAGCAGCAGAATTCGCTGCTACCCTTAAAAGTTGAAAGAAGGAAATTTACAACAAACAAAAGTATGACATTACATGGAGTTAATAAGCTTATAGACCTTATTACTCCTAGCTGAAAATAGAAATAGGTCCAAGAAGGGCCTCGGTTTGGCTCAGTGGATAGAGTGTCGGTTTGTGGACTGAAAGGTCCCAGGTTCAATTCCCGTCAAGGGCATGTACTTCGGTTGTGGGCACATCCCCAGTGGGAGGCATGCAGGAGGCAGCTGATCGATGTCTCTCATCAATGTTTCTAACTTTCTATCCCTCTCCCTTCCTCTCTGTAGAAGATCAGTGAAATATATTTAAAAAAATAAAAATAAAATTTTTAAAAAAAGGGCTTGGCTGAATGTGTAAAAATTTGACCCACGGCAGGTTACCAAAGGCAGCGAGAGATGCATATGAATGGTGCACCCTGCAAAGTCGGGCCCATCCCCAGAACCAGGCACTGGCAGAGGCAGGACCGGGAACTGGATGAACTTCAAGTTCTGTCAGGTGCCTGTCATGGAGAAACATCCCGCACAGCACCTCCCCACAGAACAGGCCTGGACTTAGATACTCTGAGCGATTTCTCCCAGGTGAGGAAATGGAGGTCGCGGGATAGACCTGACCCCATGGACCAAACACTGTCCCTCCCACAGGGTGAGGGATAGGAGCAGAGAGAGTTTTCTGTCCACAGGGCAGAGTGCCTCCACAGAGCCTGGTTACCCTGGAACAGCCGTTCTGGGAGCATGTGCAGCTGGTTCCAGTTCAGCCATAGCCGCTCGAGCTCCTTCTTTTTTTATTTTTTTAATATATTTTATTGATTTTTTTACAGAGAGGAAGGGAAAGAGATAGAAAGTCAGAAACATCGATGAGAGAGAGACATCGATCAGCTGCCTCCTGCATGGCCCACAGTGGAGATGTGCCCGCAAGCAAGGTACATGCCCCCAACCAGAATCGAACCTGGGACCTTTCCATCCGCAAGCCGACGCTCTATCCACTGAGCCAAACCGGTCTTGGCTCGAGCTCCTTCTTATTATCAAAAGCCACCCCATCAACCCCCACCCCTGGTTCCACCACCCTAATCTGGTTCTCCATCAGCTGCTTGAGCCCTGCAAAGCCGTTCTTATGGGATCCATGATGCTGTTGCCCTTGAGTTCCCTTTTACAGCTTCCAGAGGCTGCCCACATGCCTTGGCTCACGGCCCTCCTTCCCTCTCCAAAGCCCGCAATGGCCAGAAGAGTCTTTCTAACCCTGCCGTCTCTCTGGCACTGATGTTGTATCGTCTTTTCATGGACCAATCTAATGAGGCTATCGCCAAAACAGCATTAAGATTTCATGAGTTAAATGCATAGTTCGAGCTGGAAAGATGTGTTCTGGCCCCGTAGGTTTAAGTGCTATTTGCTGATCGTGAGTGGTTTGGAGGGATACATTAGGCATTACGATGTGTGGTCAGTGACTCACGGCCAAATCATTGTTTTCAGGCAGGAAAGCCAAACATTTTGGCAATTAGCCTTGTAAGATTCTTATTTATAGGGAGGCAAGGCAGCCTTCGGGATGAGAATCATCCAAAGAGAATGCTAAAGCCTTTCCTTGACTGCACATCCAAAAATTCCTGTTTACCGCAGTGCCATAGAAACTGCATTCTAGGGAAAACATCAGTCTTCTCTCATATTTTCTGGAAACCATTACTTCAGAAGGAAGTGGTCTGGGAGCTGAGCAAAAGCTGTCCGCCAAAGCTGTAAGTTGAGTCTAATCAAAACTCATCCACCATCAGAAGATTCCATTTGTAATTTTGTCCTGAGGTGGAATTGGTAAAAAAGAAGAAAAAAAAAGGTGAAAGGCTGTTCTTGGTGCAAGGATTGATTGGCCATTAAAATCTCTAAAGAAATAAAGCCAGATGTATAAAGTGAGGAGGACAGAAAAATTGAATGCATGCATGATTCCAGCCAGGAAAGGACTGGAAATGAGATGGAGAAATAAAAAGTCATGGTGGAAGGGAAGGAGATGCTAATGGAGGAACTTTGGGAGTGAGGATAACTCCCATGCAATGTTGGGGGAAACTCTGTAAACACTTTCTCATTTTATTATACATAAAATTGATTTTAGGGAGGAAGGGAGAGGGAGAGGGAGAGAGAAAAATAAAAGCATCAATGATGAGAGAGAATCACTGATTGGCTGTCTCCTGCAATCCCCCTACAGGGGATTGAGCCTGTAACCCGTGCATATACCCTGATTGGGAATCAAACTGTGACCTCCTGGTTCATAGGTCGACACTCAGCCACTGAGCCACACTGGCCGGGCAAAGGTTCCTCATTTTTGACATGAAGACAAAAAACATCATCAGTGACCGAGAAGGTAACAGGTCTGAGAAAGACCCAGCACAAGAGCAGTAAGAGAGAGAGCCTCTGCACCAGCTCTAACCCCAAAGGGCCACTTCTCAGGTGAGCAGGTCCTTGCAGCTGCAGCATCAGACTCACGTGGAGCTTGAGAGACACCCAGAATCCGAGGCCCTGCCCCAGACCCACTGAATCAGAACCTTCATTTTAGCAGGATCCCTGGGGCCTTGGATGCATAATAAATTGAGCCCCAGGGGTTGTTATTTTATAAGGCCCTTGCAACCTCATCTTCTCCTTTTATTTATTCTCATTTCCCTTTTACTTCCCTTCACTTTTCATCATCTTCTTCCTCAAATTCAAAAAGAAAGTCATCTGTGAAAATTAATATCTTCTTATCTCTTCTTGGTCCTCATTCAAGTACTCAAACATCTCTACTTGGTCCTAATTCAAAGCTCAAACCAACCTCAGCTTATAAATATCTCAACAATATTTTGGCTCCAAAGAGGAGCCCCACCCCAGAAGATCTGAATTTGTATTATTTATTTATACAAAGCCCTAAGTGTAGTGCCTTGTAGGGGAACATGCCAAGAAAAGAATATGATTGCTGCCCTTTACAAAATATTGTTCTTTCTTGCTCACAGCCCTAGGGAATAGACAGGGTGGGGATGGAATTATGAAATCTTTGAACCAAAATATACGAAATGAATAGAAGGAAAACATAGGTATTTGTTAAGGTCTCCAGACTTTCTTTAAGAAAACAAGCAAGACTTCCCCAAACAATATGCACCAGCAGATTATTACATGGAACAAGCCCTCTGTTATCACACATACACACATATATACACACTCCACAAAAAGGGAATTTAAAGGCATTTTGATCAAAGATATCCATTCAAAAAATAAGTTTCTAAAAGGAGATTTCCTTTTTTTTTCCCTGGTGGGCACCAGGATCAACAATCACCAGCTGCCCAGATTCCAAAAGATTATGCTTCCAAAATCTCTTGATGTCGATTCCACAGAGAGCAATCAAGCTGCTCTGTGCATGCTACTCATGGCAGGAGCCCAAAGAGAAAATTCCAAAAGGAAAAACATTTATTGATACAAAAAAACAGTTAAACAAAATATGGGACAACCATATGATAAACTATTATTGTAGCCACTCAACTCAGGATTTCAACAATATTTGGTGCAAAACATCAATAATAAATGGCAAAGCAGGATCAAAAACTTTATATTCATCATCATCCGACTTTTCATAAATATAAAAGAGTATCTAAACACATAAACCAAAATGTTAATAGTCAGTATTTCTGAAATGGATATTATAAAATCATTATAAATTTTATTCTCTGTGCTTGCCTATATTTTTCCAACTAATATGGACACACGCAAGTAGCATTTGTATTTTTCTAAATGGTCCTATTTGTTTGGTTAAAGTTTCTTTCTTGACCGCACTCTCTATTGCCTTACCGAAGTCCACTTAATTATCTCTCCCAGTGTGGAAAGGAGGGCTCAGAAGCATGGCGCATCTCTGCCTTTGGCAAATGATGCTGGCTCTGCTCACTGAGAAGGGGATAAGGCAGGATTGGAAAGGGGTCAACAGGAGGAAACATCACCATTCCCAAATTCTCCCATGTGCGCCCCACAGTGGGAGACTTCCAGACTTTGTTCAGGGTGAATTCACAAACACCCGTTATTGATTGATATGGATACACATTCTAAAGTCCGAAAACATGGTTTCTGCTCTATGCAGAAGCTTGAGAGTGGAGAGGAATTTAAAGACCATCTATGTCACTAGTTCTCTATCGTGATGCACATTGCAGTCATACCTGGAGAGCTTGGGGGGAAAAAAAAAAGTAATGCCAGGGTCCTGCCCTCAGTGTGGCCTAGGCATCTGGGTTTTCTTAAAGCTCCCAGTGACTTCAGATGGAGCACCATAATCACTATCCCTCTAATCCCAGCTCCACCACCACCCCGCTGATGTGTGTTCCCTCCAGTCTAGACCAGTGTGTCCAGCATTAGCCAACTCCAGCATCTGATCACGTATTTGGCCTTTGGCAAAATAGTCACCTGAACCATAAGTAAATTGCAAGATGGGCAGCCATGTTGCATTACTGTGGGAGGACCAATTGTGGTGGACAAGTGTCAGTCCTGACCACCTGGGGGCTATCTCCCCTCCACAGCCAAACAGACAGACACAAGTTATTTGCCCAAGAACTCACAAGTGGTTGGGTTGAGATTCTTATGGTAACACTTCTCAGCCTTTTAACTTCACTACACAATAAAACAGCTAATGCATTTTTAAAATATTTTTAAATTTTTGGAATAATTTTAGATTTATAGAAAATTTGCAGAGATAGTTCAAAAAGCGCCTACATAATCTCCACCCTAATGTTAACATTTTACTTACCCAGGGTACATTTATCAAAACTCAGACATCAACACCGGTACATTATTATTAACTAAACTACAGACTTTATTCGGATTTTACCAGTCTTTCCACTATTATCCTTTGTGCATTCTATATTAATACACTTAATATAGCAACACAGGAAATGTCACAGGAGAGAAATCAAGCATCCTTCTTGGCGAGGGAGGCTGAGACCCTCTTCATGGGCCTGGAGGGATGTGCAATTATTTCAAGGCAGACGAAGTTGGGTGCACATCCCAGGTCTCAGGAACACCTGATACGGCTCCGTGGGTGCTGACTGCCCAGGGAATGTGCAGTTCACTCTGGACAAGGGCTGCAAAGCTCTGGTTACAGGCTCTGGGGTCAGAGAGGATCTCAAGGATGATCATTCCCATGCGTGAGTCCAAAATCGCACTCCTTGCCCTGCACTCAGGGAACAAGGCAAAGCCTCAGGACCCAGGCTGGTTTCTGAAGCTACTTCTCCAGTCAAAGGAACACAAAGAACAAATGAAATATTTAGACTTGCTGATTCTCAGGATTCTCTATTCTTCGCCTCTCTGGCCACCTTCACCCAGAGGCTCCGGCGGGTGAGGCAGGAGGGAGCGCTGAGCAAGGTGAGCTCTCCTCAGCGCCGCCTTGCATCCTCAGGGGTGTCCCAGCTCCGGCCCTCTCTCCTTTGGAGATCACTGGTCTCTGAGTTGGACTCGGTGCCTCGGGCAGGCTAAGACAGGCATAGTAGCATTCCAACTCTATTTAACTTGGAACAAATTCTAGATTGAGCTCTTTGGCTAGGATCGAATTTTTCCTCTTCCTCTCCCCTCCCTCTTCCTGCCTCTGAGCCAGGTCTAGAGTGATGCAAGGGAGGAGCAAAGGTCACAACTTTAAGGAGGCCTGTGCATGACCTTGAGAATAAACACCCTCTTCAATTTTGCACTCTGGGACCTCTGCTGGCCTCATTCTGGTTCCAGCCTAGTTACTTCCTCCCTATCTACCCCTTCACACCCCCACCCATCGTCACAATGACTTAGCTTACAAAATAAAAAGGGATTAACAAAACCCCCAAATTTCTAGCTTTGCCCAAGCTGCGATTAATCCTGTTTTAAATGTTCCAATTTTGAAGCAGGACTAAATATGAACGGTCCTCCTGGCATCCCCTGGTGAGAGCTCAAGGTTAGCACATTGCTACTGTGGGGCAGCAAATGGAATGCTGGACACCGCCCCTTGCTGAGTGATCCTGGGAAAGGCACTTTCGGCCCTAGCTCATCCACCCAGTCTGTAAGTCAGGAGAGCAGGGCTTTAGAGAGACTTTAGAGATTTCTGACTGAGAAATGGGAAGCAGAGGGGAAGGAAGTGGGAGAGCAGGCAAGTGGTGTAGCATAGCTACCGGGCAGAAAAGAGCAGACCTGGACTGATCGCTGTCTGTCAAGCATGCAAGACATCCAAGCAGACCTAACAGCTCAGAACTGCTCCCAAACATCTCGGTCCTAGTTTTCTCATCTATAATAATAAAAGCCTAATATGCTAATTAGACCAGACGTCCTTCCAGATGACCTTCTGGGTGCCAGAGGGGGAAGCTGGTGCCGGCAGCCGGGAGAAGGAAGGCCTACTCTTGCACGAATTTCCTGCATCAGGCCTCTAGTATCAAAAGTAAAGGAATTGAATTCCTGAATGTCTTTCACCCTTGATGACACATGAGCCTCATCAGCACTGTTTAAAACTCCTCAGTAGATAAATAAAACTCCTCAGGCAATTCTAACTAATGCCACACTCAGGAACCTGTCTGATAGGTAAGCGCCGACATTCCATAATCCTGAGAAATAATAGGTTACTGGCTTTTGACTTGGTTTCTCTGGACAGAACCTGATTCAAGCGCTCCCATTAAAATGACCACAAGTTTTTTAAAAAAGATTAAAACTTCCTGGGCCGGTGTGGCCCAGTGGTTGAAAGCTGACCCATGAACCAGCTGACCCATGGAGGTTCGATTCCTGGTCAAGACAAATGCCCGGGTTGCAGGCTCAGTCCTCAATAAAGAGAATGCAGGAGGCAGCAGATCAATGAATTTCTCATCATTGATGTTTCTATCTCTCTCTCTTTCTCTGAAATCAATAAAAACTTTTTTTTAAGGCTAAGTGTTTTTTTAAATATATTTTATTGATTTTTTTTACAGAGAGGAAGAGGGAGAGAGAGTTAAAAACATTGATGAGAGAGAAACATCAATCTGCTGCCTCCTACACACCCGCTACTGGAGATGTGCCCACGACTAAGGTGCAAGACCTTGACCAGAATCAAACCTGGGACCCTTCAGTTCGCAGGCCAACGCTCCATCCACTGAGCCAAACCATTCAGGGCAAGGCTAAAGGTTTTCAATTAAGTCTCTGGCCTCTTGCCAGAGGAAGTTGGAGAGAAGACAGCCACGATGAAGGGGTTAACGCATACATTTTCAAGTAGAAATTGCTCCAGAGGCTCACAGCCATCCTAGCAGCTGAAAAGACAAAATTAAGTTGCCTCACAAGCTCAAAAGCCAGTGGGCCCAGCTCCAGGGCATAGCCATGTTGCCCTAATGCTATGCAATTACCCAGCTGTCTCTCAAAGCTGTGCAAGGCCTTGGGTAATCAGCCTGCAGCTTCAGCTTGACCTCCTGGGAGGACACAAATGCCAATTAAGCTAGAGGTCACCTGGGTCTGACAAGGATGATGGCTAGCCTGGGCTGCAAGGAGCACTGAGCGAGCGGGAGCGTCTGTGCAGTAGCTGTTAGAGCCATATCAACTGGTTACCCTCTGGTACATGACAGAAAGGTCCACAGAAGATTGGGCCACAGCTGATTTCAGGACCAAAGTCCCTGGACAGAGATATGTCTAGTCCCTCACAGTAGATAGTCCTAATACAGCAGTCTCTTATCCAGAGCATTTTTTTTTATTCCTTTCCTACTTTTTATTACTCTCCTCTGGACTTCCTATGTGTACTGTGGACGCTGAGTG
>PVJN01018615.1:0-38642 GCA_004026805.1 Lasiurus borealis
AACCAACAACAGGTGTGCTGAGGACCAGCCTGGGGAACACACTGACAGAAAAAGGACCCAGAATCCGGGAATAGTTCTCCAAGCAAGGTAACAAGAATGTTGGCTTCTGTCACGATGAGCCCCACACTGCACTGCACCCACATCAGTTCACTTCACCCCCCCCCCCAGTGACCCTCTGAGATAGATACTGTTATTCATCCGTTTCCACAGAAACTGGTGCTCAAAGACATAAAATTAAGGAATCAAAAGCCCAGGTGGAGAACGGCAGACCCGAATATTGAAGGAAGTTTGGCAGACCTCAAACTCTGATTTCTGAGTTCACCACTACTAGTGGTGACACTTCCGAGAAAGAACTAAGGGTTAGGAAATGGGTGGGGCTGGCTGAGGAAGTGAATAGAGAGAGACAAGGCATTCCTGCAGGTGAGCCTGGTCAGCAAAGCCAGGTGGGCTCTGCCCCATCGAGCGTAGGGGGGATGTATTGCTCAGCCTGCACTGAAGCCACACGGGGAGTAGACCCTCTGAGTGCCCCCCACACTCCCCTTCCATAGACCAGGCCATTTAAGGAAACATCACCTCAAAATCATCCCTGGCATGTCAGGGATCCGGAGGGAGCCAAAGACCTCTGGCCATCACCAGAACAAGTCACCAGAACGAGGAAGAAGCTGGGGATGAGTCTCCACACAGAGCCTTTGGAAGGAGTGTGGTCCTGCAAACACCTTGATTTTGGCCCTCTAGCCTCCAGAACACTGAGAGAGTACGTTTATGTCCATTCATTTCCATAGAAGCCCCTGGAAATGAATGCAGAGGGAAAGGCTTTTCATCCTACCGTTGTTGCAAGGTGGTGGTGAGGATCACACACCTGCAAGTGTTCTGAAGAGAACGAATGTTCCATAAATGCAGAAGAACAGTCATCAGCCAGGGCTCTGGGGGCCCACACGGGCCCACAAGGACTGAAACTGGCCAGTGGGTGCCACAGGTGGTGATGTGAGCTTGCTGCATTTTTTTCTACAATCCCAGGCCGAATCAATGAGGGTGAGTGTGATGGTCCCCAAAGATGTCTACATTCTAATTCCTGGCACCTGTGACTATATTACCTTACATGACAGGAGACATTTGTGGATGTGAAGCATTTGCAGGCAGCATCTAGCAGCTGGAAAAGGCAAAGCCATGGACTCTCCCCTAGAGCCTCAGGTGGAAGAAATGCAGACCATGAAGCATTTTAGACTGTAGAGCTCGTGAGCTGACTTGTATTGTTCTGGCCATTGGGCTGTGCTAATCTGTTAGAGAAGCCGCAGGAAATTAATATATCCTGTGTGCCCCTGCATTAAAGGCCTGTGCCCAGAGAGCACACTCTAGAATAGACCCTCAGTCTGTGCCCTCAGTCACTACACAAATCTCATGTACAACAGCCAAGAAAAGTTTTAAAGGACTATGTGCACACAGTTCCTCTAGAGTACACACTCCGCATTCCACAGTTTAAGCAAGAAAGCCCTTCACCAGTTGTCAAGCTGAGACTCTAAGTACCACGGAGAGACCTTCCACAGGAGAGCGCACTCCGATGCTCACTGACAATGGGAGCCTGCCTTCCAAGGAGACAAACAGCAAGAAGGAAGCTCTGTACTGACCAATTAGTCCATCCTATTGACTTGGCTTGGCTCTTGCAATGGTGAAATTGGAGTTTCCTGATAGGTAAAATTAGGGCGGGTTCAGGAAGGACTAAGCACAAGATCTGAACAGGAGTCTAAGATGATTGGCTTCCCTCTTTTTCATCCTTCCTCCCCACCCTTGACACACATACAGAATAACATTTGTTTCTACATCTACCAATAGATCTGATACCCGGCACTGAGTATGGATTTGGAATATCTGCTGTCATGGACACACTGCAAAGCATACCAGCCACCATGAATGCCAGGACAGGTGAGTAGGAATTGGTACAGAATAAGACCAGGCCCCTGTAATCCTGAGGGGCCACGAGGTTTGTCCTGGCAAAGATTGGTGAGAAGCAATGTTCCCCCATAAGCAGGTCCTTGGGCAACAGCTGTCAGTCTAAAAACAACCACCTCCTGAAACTCTGATTCCCTATGCCTCCCCCTGACATCTGACATCCAGGATGGAATACAGGTCTATGCATGGCCCTCCGTAGTCTAAGGAGAGGTCCAGAGCAGAGGTGGAAAATTCCAAATAAGTCGGCACCACAGCAGGTCATATTTCTCCTGGACCACCCCACAGCAGGAAGAATGTGGTACCTTTAATGTACTACAGGAGACCTCAGAAAGACCTGAAGGATGAAGGTCTAGACTTTGAAATAAAAGAGCAATGGAAAAGTCCACATGATAGCCTTTCTACTCTCAACCCAGTGCTTTTACTTCCAAGTCCCAGGTAAATTTTAGAGTCTCTCTAGTACCTTAGGTACAAACTGTGAGCTGAGCATAGAAAGCCTCTCTAGAGAACCACATGGGTCACCAGGGAGGCCTCAGATCTAATTGCGTGGACACCTGTGACTCCCTTACATGACAGGAGGGCATTTGTGGATGTGAAGCAACTGTAGGCAAAATGGCCTCAGAAACAGAGATGACCACTGTTGCCAGGAATGGTACAGCCCTACCTGTGGCTCTTGTTTTGCCCTGATCAGCTTACTAAGCAAGACTGAGAGACAATGAATGTTCAGAGCTTAAAAATCAGCAGCCAGCCAATAATGCCCTTCTTCAATCTGTTAGCCAAGCCCCCAGCCATCTTTCAAAGGGAAGGTGTCTAACAAAATGTGAGCTAAGTGTCAGCAGGCCTGCTGATAGTGTAGAAGTCCGCATCAGAGTCGGGGAATGATTTCAACAAACACTGGCCCTCCTGTGTGAAATCAGCTCCTACTATTTATCCTCAGAACTTGACAGTCCACGAGACCTCATGGTGACCGCCTCCTCTGAGACCTCCATCTCCCTCATCTGGACCAAGGCCAGTGGCCCCATTGACCACTACCGAATTACCTTTACCCCATCCTCCGGGATCGCCTCAGAAGTCACTGTGCCCAAGGACAGGACCTGGTACACACTGACCGATCTAGAGCCCGGGGCGGAGTACATCATTTCCATCACCGCTGAGAGGGGTCGGCAGCAGAGCTTGGAGTCCACCGTGGATGCCTTCACAGGTACCAGGGCAGCAGCAGCCCAGCTACACTCAGGGATCCATGGGTCTTAGTGTGAGCAGGGCATCTAGGCCAGTGGTCGGCAAACCAGCTCACGAGCCACATGAGGCTCTTTGGCCCCTTGAATGTGGCTCTTCCACAAAATACCACGGCCTGGGCGAGTCTATTTTGAGTAAGTGGCATTAGAAGAAGTTTAAGTTTAACAGATTTGTCTCTCAAAAGAAATTTCTATCGTTGTACTGTTGATATTTGGCTCTGCTGACTAATGAGTGCTGACCACTGACCTAGGCAACCCACTCTACCAGAGCCCCATTTCATATAGAGGAAGGCAGAACGTGGGTAGAAAAAGAACAGGTAGAGGAGACACTAATAAATCGTCAAGAGGGAATGGTTTGAAGTAAAGGGGAGAGGTGAGCAAAGCCACCTGCATATCAAAAAATTTGTGTCTTAATTTCATAGCTCGGATAGAGTGGCTGATTCTGTCTCTTTCTTCACCTGCAGTAAACCAGTGGGTGATCAGAAAACCCATGGATCATGTTAAATCCCTTCCAGGATTGAGGTTTTAAATCCTGGATCTTATTATAAATAACTCACATGTAATGCTGGTCTATCCTTCATTTTTCAGTATAGGCTTGGAGAAAGGAGTGTGGGCAAGATTGGAGTATGTGGAGGTGGAACCTCTGGCACAGCGGGAAAAGGAATGGTCTTTATTAGCAAGGAAAGCAGATCCCTTCCGTCAGATAGCTCCTCTAGCCCGGTGGCCTCCCTGGCTCATCTGTGTTTCAGAACCGCCCATCTCTCTGCTTTTCAGGCTTCCGTCCCATCTCTCATTTGCACTTCTCTCACGTGACCTCCTCCAGCGTGAACATCACCTGGAGTGACCCATCCCCTCCAGCAGACAGACTCATCCTGAACTACAGCCCCCGGGATGAAGAGGAAGACATGACAGAGGTCTCCCTGGATGCCACCAAGAGGCACGCTGTCCTGATGGGCCTGCAGCCAGCCACCGAGTACATTGTGAACCTGGTGGCCGTCCACGGCACGGTGACCTCTGAACCCATTGTGGGCTCCATCACCACAGGTGAGGCTGCAGGACTTGACAGAAGGTGGTGACAGTAGCTTTTGACAAGTTAATAAAATTCACCAAGTGAAATACACATGGAGCAGGAGCTGCCTCATTCAGCTAAAGAGGGTCTGTGAGCTATTACGGAAAAGCCACTTCTTCTGTAGTTGCATACAATGCAAAGATGGGAAACTCCCATTTAGAAGGTAAGATGGGCCCAATGTCTTCTGGAGGTCAGGGCTTAAATGTGTTGGTCTAAGGTCCACTAGAAACCTAGCAGAAAACCCTAGAGAGAGCTAGTCTGCAAGAAGAACACCTTCTGCAGTAAGAAGATACTTGTTTCTATTCAGGAGAGCTATCTCTTAACTGCTCATTGATGCAAATGATGCTTCTTCAGAATCGCATGTAGGGCCCTGGTACTCAGAGAATGGGGTTGATTTGCATGTTGCTTGGAAAACACGGGCACTCTGAGATTGATTGGATCATTCCCAAATATAAGTACGAACATGAGTAAGGACATGTGTGTTGGGTAGTTTTTGCTACATGCTGACAAGAGCTCACAACTGGACAAGTGGATTCAACACACCTGGTTTCCATCTAGCAGTTAAAACATTGAAGTGCACAATAAAAATGAAATAGAGTTTAGGAAAGTGGATTTTCTCTGAAATCCCTCTCCAGTCAATAGGCATTTTTTTCCAAATTGAATCAAAATTGGCTGCTAAAAAAAATAAGGGATACAGATTGACAGAGCTGGGTTTGCTCAAGAGAAAATAGCCATGTTATTTCTTGTTTAAAACAAAACATACAAATTTAAAGGGAGCTTCCCGGTTGGCCTTCAAGTAGGTAATAGTTGCCGCACAGGCACAGACTTGCCAGCCTGACTTTAGGTTAATAAAACACCCTCCACCAGTGTGGCTTGGGCCACACCCATGAGGCTGGCAGGTGAGACTTGAGCCTGACCATGGTGTTACGGGTGCTCAGCACTCAGTACGGCCTGGGACACCATTAGCTCTTGGTCCACGTAAAACCAGGGAGAGGAACTCCTTTTTCACACGGTGCTTTCTGTCTTTTTCCCACAACCACCGGCTTCCTTGTAGGAATTGATCCCCCCAAAGACATCACAATTAGCAACGTGACTAAGGACTCAGTTGTGGTCTCCTGGAGCCCTCCTGTCGCATCTTTTGATTACTACCGAGTATCGTATCGGCCAACTCAAGGTAATAAAGCCATTTCATCTCTCAGAGACAAATGGGATTTGGTTCTGGGAGAAGTAGCATGTCCCAAAGGCTGTCACCCGGCTTGCATTGTCCTCCTCTCTGTGGCATCAGAATGAGAGTGGGTGGGTGAGGAGCAGCCCAGGACCCTGCACTCACCAGCTCCTTTTCTAAAAGGTGGGATTGCATTCATCCAGAAAGCAGGCCCTTCACCAGCAGAGCAACTGCTCCCTATTACCCGGACAGTGCAGTGAGGCACCAAGAGCCCGGTCATTTGCACTCCCGAGAGAGCAAAGTCTAAGACTAGAGCCCTGGGGGATGGTGAAGACCCAGCAGAACCAGATGGGGGCTTGGAGAAAACCACAGTGACAGTGGCCCTATTTCTGCTACTCTGGCCAAGCTCTGAGTCAGAGGAAGTTGGCCCAGACCTCGTTTGTATCCTGCCAGTTCTTACTGGGTGCATGTGGCATTGGCTGAGGACACACTCACTTCCCGGGAGGGGGTGGGATTGTGTTCAAGGTCTGCAAGAAGCACCCTTTGTGGCCAGTCCCTCTATACTGCCTTTACAAAGACCGGCGTGCTGGAGAATCACTAATAAATCCTTCTTTTTCCTTTGCTCTGAGGAGCCTATAAAGTGAGGGGCTGGAGCCAGCGTGCAGGATCTCTAAGCTCCAACATCCCCAGTTCACGAACCTTGTCCCCCACTGAGTGCTGAGCCTTGCACCCATCCGCGCTTCCTGACCAAGTGCCACCAGGAACTCCTATGTAGATTATACCACGCACTATGTTGATAAGTGATTCTGCTATGCATTAATAGTGACCTCTGCTCTTCCTTAGTGGGACGGCTGGACAGCTCAGTGGTGCCCAACACTGTGACAGAATTCACCATCACCAAGTTGAACCCAGCTACCGAATACGAAATCAGCCTTAACAGCGTACGGGGCAGGGAGGAGAGTGAGCGTGTCTGCACTCTCATGCACACAGGTAGGTGTGTCTGCACTCCTGTGCGCACAGGTGGATCTGTTTCCCTGGTGTGGGCCAAGTCAGAACCTGCCTGAGGACCCGCAGCCAACAGAAGAGGCAAAGTGTGAAGTTGTTCTGGCTGATTCAGAGGTTCCATTCCTGGGCGCCCCTCTGACTTCTGCGTCACACAAAGCAATTTGCAACTTCTCTCTCCCCTGAGTGTCCTCTCTCTCCTCCTGACCCCCTGGGGGTCATGCAGGTCTAGGTCAGGAACTTCCTATTTGAAATGTGACCTTTCAAAGAGCCACAATGGAAGTGAATTTCAGAACAGAGTTTGAATCATGTCATCTAATTTTTTTAAACAACTCAAGAAAATTGCACCTGAGAGAAGGAAGGGGTTGTTATTCCAGTAACAACCCACAGGGTCATGGAACCCCTCATCAAATATGGCTACAACCACCAAGGACCTCCCGTGGCTCTTGATTTCTGTTCTGGGGATGGAGGGAAAAGGTGGTGGCCTCCTCTGCCCTTCAGCCAGCCAACCTTGCAGATAGGACAGCCAAAGCTTTCTGTCCCTAAACCCAGATAACCTTACCCCCCAGTTAAGCTTTCATTTCTCCCAGCTCATGGAAAAGCATCCTTAGGGAAATAACTGGATTTCCCTCAGAAAATGGTATTTTCTGAGCGAGAGACTAAAACTTGAATTCTCCATTGCTCCTATAGATACTCAAACAAATACAGAAACAGCATCTCTAAGGCCATGGCCAAAGAAACATCCCTTCAGAAACTCAAAATCATTCTTCTAAAGACATCCCAAAATATCCTAATCTACCCTGGTCTCCTTTCAGGCCTGTAACTGCAGAAAACCCAGCCATATTTTGGGTTCAGTCTTACCCCTCCCACTAAATTAGCTGTGACCAATAAAATATCAAGATATATTGACCCGAAGTGATATCCAATGGGTCAATAAAACCCCCTTCACACCTTCCTGAAAGTCTTAGAAATTCATGATACAGAAAATAGGCTCCTTCTTACTGATGACAATTGAATGGATTTCAAGAGTCTCCAATCCCCAACATAAAAGACAGCAGAAACTTAAGTAAAATACTCCTTTCTCAACAGTGCACCAACCCAAACCACCCTCCTTCAAGTTCAGGCAGCACTATTTTGCAAAATTCCAATACCCAGATTGCTCACAGAAATGTCTTATTTTGTTATCATTTGTTGTTTTATGATTTTACAAGCTTTGGAAATGAGTATTTCTTCAGGGTCTCGGGCTTAAACTCAGAGATATCAAACTGATCAGTGTCATAAGACTCTTCTTTTATTTGCATAAAGTTCCATTTGAAGAACTCACTGAAGGCCCAGATTAGGGATACAATTCAGATGTTAAAATTATAAAAATATTTTCTTGCTATTGCTTTGAAAGGAGGGACATAGGCAAGCAATCAAAACCTTTGATTAGAGAACAGGACATCATGGTCCTTAAAAGTAAATCACATGACATTAAGTTTGAACTGATACCTAAACTACTACTATTGAAATAACATCCGTTTTTAAAATATATCCCAAGTTTGGGGAAGGGACACGTAGAATATAGACAAGTTAGAATAGGGGTGTGGTCCTATAACAGCAGACTTGGTTCCCCGACAGGCACTCTTGGGAGAATCTCTTTGTGTGTCTGTCACAAAAAGGAGAGCAGAACCGAGTACAGAGTGAGTCTTGTGAGTAGAAAAGCAAGAATACTGTAGTCAGGAAGGATTGAGAGGTAACCTCACTCCCATTCATTCACTGCACAGTATTGATTGAGACCCTACTAAGTTTAGAAGCCTAAGGTACTCTGCCTCCTTGGAGTTCCCAAGCCAAGCCCTTACATCTATGAAAGCACAAATAGCCTGAGAAGCATATTTTCCCCTTATAAAGAGGTAGAATGATTTCTGTTTGTTCTCAGTTTTGCCATCTAGCTTGAAACGCCTAAGACACATGGCCATACCTTGGGACCCCCACAGCACCTGAGAAGCACTCTGCACATAAGTCAGTTAATTATATGTTAGGGCACTCATATGTTAAGGCACTCGTATCTTGAGGTACCATCTTCAGAGGAAGATGGGGAAGAAAGGAGCACCATCTCCACTCGCTTCACTGTTTTGTAAGGCACAGCAGCAGAGGTGCATTGTGGGTGACAGTACGGGAGACCCTGTGGGTGGAACTACAGGAGACCATTCCCGGGACCAGCCTGTAGTTGCACCTACTTTCTGTTGCAGCCATGGACAACCCTGTGGATCTGACTGCTACCAACATCACTCCGACCGGAGCCCTGCTGCAGTGGAAGGCGCCTGTGGGCGAAGTGGAGAGCTACGTCATTGTGCTCACGCGCTTTGCAGGTGCGTGTCTGCAGGTCTGCACGGCAGGGATTGGGGCAGAATATAGTATGAAAGTTAAAAAAAAAAAAAAAGGCATATTGTCAATCTAAGAGACAAATTAGAGATTTTCCTGCCCCCAAAATGTCCCCAAACTCTATCAACTATGCTAATTGAGAGAGCGGGATCTGAAAGGCGCAAGAATGGCACATAACCAAGGGCAAATACAAAATTGGAAAAATCTCATTAGAAAGATAAACTCAGCATTTAGCTAAGAATTTCCCCAAAATGCTATGAGCAAGAAAGCAGACTTTTCTAGATATTTAAAGAGCAAGAAAAACACTAGTTATAGGACCATGCTCAGAGCAGATAATACATAACAGTGACAAAGGACCAACAACTAATAAATTCTTATGTTGCTTTGTTCTTCTCTACCCATGAGCAGCCTAAAATCAGAGTTTCAGTGTCTTCTTCACCAGGCTTGTCCTCCTTATACTATTTGAATAGTGAAGCCCAAACCAAAATAGAGTTGAGTAGTCCAGGTCTCTAGGCCTTACAGAAATTATTTCCCTGCCTATATTACATATGCGATCACAGAATTATTGTGGGTTATTTTCAGGAATCCAGAGAACAAAGATATCAGAAGACAAAAGTTAGGCAGATGTTTTAATCTTCAAAATTAAGAAGAAATTTTTAAAAAAAAGAAAGACAACAGTATGATGATTGCCAGAGGGAAAGAGGTGTGGGGAGAGAAAGAGGAGGGTAAAGGAGAGATAAACGGTCACAGAAGACTTGACTTTGGGTGGTGAATGCATGATGAAATAGACAGATGACATGTTACAGAGCTGTACACTTGAAAACTATATTATTTTATTAACCAATGTCGCTCCAAAAAATGCAAGTAAAAATAAATGAATTTTAAGAAAATTATGAGAAAGCCAAGTCTGTAAGCTACAAAGAAATACTGGTAAACTGGTTGTCAAAACTTGGGAAAGTAGAAACCAAAACAGACAATCAAACAAGCATAGGTTCCCTAAGAATATGTTTTTCCAAAACTACTTTATGTCCTTGTTTTTTTATTGGCAAATCTTCTAGAACCTTCAGCAAGGCATTAGAAAAATCCACTTATTGCTTAGATGGACAATATATGATGGGTCATATACGGAGTAGCATAGAACTGTAGCTGAATGCCCCTCCTCAGAGAATGAGCAGCTTTCCTGTGGCTACATCCTAACCCCTCTGCACACACAGTCCATTTCAAGTCCTCCCATGCCTCCTTAAGCCACCGTCCATTTATACATGCTGCTTCCTCCACCAGAAAATTCTCTCCCTGTTTGCCCAGTAAACTCATCCTTCACCTCCATTCCTCTGTCAAAGCTTTTGCTATTCCCCTAAGAGAATCAGATGCACCGACTCACAGATACGAAAGTACAACTCCATCGCAACAGTTAGCATTCTTTCATTCAACAGATCCTTTTGATGCCATTCCATGTGCCATCCCCCTACTAGGCTATAAAACGCACAGATTCACAGAACCCACACCCAGTGATGGTGCAGACAGGTGAGCAGTGTCACAACATAGGCAAGCACAAAACACCTTGGGCCACATCCATGGCCACTGACTGGGATCCCGGTGCTGAGAGGAAGAAAGGAGGCAGATCTTAGATAAAGAAAGGGAATAGGAGGAAAGAGGGAACTCCGAGGACAAGGGCAGCCTGCGCTTTGGCGGAGACAGGAGAGACCGCCGAGAGTCTGAGCTGCCAGTTTGTGTGGCTGGGGCACTGACCGATGGCCGGCGTTGCATTTCTATGCTCTTCCAAAGAGTTCGTTTAGATTTTAACTTGTTTGCATGCCTTTAGACCACGGGAAACTTGCTACCTCAGGTCCCACCTATCTAGTGTGAACAAGTGCCTAGTGAACTTGGTTCGATGCTGAATGACTCAGGAGTTTGCTAAAGGCACAGGAGGGGGCCTGGCCCTGGTCTAATGAAGTTTTATCAACAGCTTGAATGGATACAGAGAAGGTATGCTTACCAAATTTGCATATAAAACAAAACTGTGATGGGTAGAATCCAAACTCAAACATATTTTAATGAACTGAAACAGTGGTCCAAAACTCAAGCAACAAGGCAAATGGCAATAGAAATCAATGCACAAAATCCACTACCCAAGGTTGGGTTGGAGGCTTTATAAATAAGGTCTTTGATAAGTAATACTCTGCTTGTGACGACCTTATGAGACTGTCTCAAAACCTAAAGGATTCACAGAACTGGCACAAATAAAAGCTAACATTGATCCTATCGGTTAGTACAGCTCAATTATTTCTCTCCCGAGTTTTGCATTTTAGCAGGGACACTGGTTAACTGTTATCTGTCTGGAGAAAGCAAGCCAGCACTGTGGCAGTTTTAGAATTCTCATTCAGGTAATGAGGGCGGGGAAGATGGGGTCACGTAGACAAAGAGTTCGGCTTATTCTTTGTAACTCCAGAGTCCAGAGTCCTAGCAGTTACAAAACAAGATAATCCAGCTTCCAAATAAGGAATATTTTTCTCAATTAAGATATAAAACATCAGAGGGGATGCTTATATGGAATAGAATGTCAAACTAAATAACCTCTGAATGATTTTTTTCCCCAAAAAATTCTCCAACATGGAATCCTGGTGAAATGCCTATAGCTGTGGGAAGTCTTTCTTTATTCAACCCCTGTCATGTCCATCTGGTTTCAGTTGCTGGAGAGACCATCCTGGTTGATGGAGACAGTGAGGAGTTCCAGCTCACCGACCTGCTCCCTCGCACCCACTACACCATCAGCATGCACGCTACCAACGGGCCTCTCACCAGCGGCATCATCAGCACCAACTTCTCCACGCGTGAGTGCATGGTCAGCCACGTGGCTAGAGCCCCAGAGGCTCCTGTGGGTGCTGAGGGTGCTCAGTCTTCGTGTGGGGGGCTGGATTAGTCTACAGCTTCTAAAGCAGCAATAAGCTGTCCTTCCTTTAGTTGACTGCAGCCCAAACGCCAGTGAAAGTCAGCGGAGTCAGCAGACACACGTCTCCTTTCTACTCTGACTTGGGTCTGGTGACAGCAGTAAAACCAGGCCTGGAGGGGCCAGTCCTGGAAATGCATCTGACCAGAGAGTCGGCGGGACATTAAAGGGATTGATGTTGCTGGAGATAGGTCTATACCTTTGTCTACTGTTCCCCTGGCCATGACTGACTGTTTTCAAGAGTAAACCACATACATGCAGGTGCAGCAAGGTCATGAATTCAGATAGAGGGTCACATTGGAAAATGTCCCCTGGGCCCAGAGGCCCGGGTGAGAGGAGTGGGGAATAGCTGTCAGAATGCTTATGACCCTCAAGGATCACCTTGTGACTGGCAGGCCCTTCCTGCTCCTGTCCAAGCGAGAACTGGGGTCAGCATGTGAGCAGCCCAGAGACCACACAGGTGGGCAAACAGGTACATGTACCTGGAATCAAATGCCAGGCACTCCTGGCATTTCCTCCTCTTTGCAGTGCTGGACCCTCCTTCAAACCTGACCGCCAGTGAGGTCACCAGACAGAGTGCCCTGATCTCCTGGCAGCCGCCCGCAGCCGAGGTCGAGAAGTACGTCCTGACCTACAAGTCCACTGACGGAAGCCGCAAGGTGAGCATCAACTGAGGGGGAAGGACCATTTCTATCCGGCAGTCCACAAGAGCAAACGGGGTTTTTCCCCTGATGGACGCACAGCCTGCTGCTGAGGAAGGAGCTGCAGTCTGCAAGTCAGACATCTGGGCGCTAGTCTTGGCTCTGTACAAAGGCAAAACACTAACCCTCTCCGAGTGCTCGCTTCTTCCCTAGACAGTGGGGGTGTTTGCCTCTGCAACTCTGCTGGGCTGTGCTGGTGCTTCCAACATGATAAAGCAAAGCGCACTGGAAACTTCCAAGCCACTCTCAGTATGTGGAACTGGAAGGACCTTTCACTAGCAGGGCCGAGCACACATGAATTGGATGCCAAACTGATCAGCACTAGAAAGGCTAGATAGCCTACTGCAAAGAGATGACAATGTCATCGGTTGAAACAATCCATCTAAAGCACAGGCTGTCAGGCACGGTTAGCAGTGGAGGGCTTTTTTAGAGTAAAATCCTATTGGGAAACTTGAACATGCAGAACAGATTGAGCAGCGCTTGTCTGTTGCATGTTGAGCAGGGACTCTAGAGAGTCCCAAGAAGAGGCTCAGTGCAATCCAAAAAGCACCCATTCAACCAGCCAGGTGCCTACATTTACCCCAGCATGCCCCTGGGAGGCAGGAGCTGTCCTCTGCTTATTGTAGGGTGGAGAGGATGACGGTGGCCACTGCAATACTGACCGAGCTGGCCATGGGATCCGGACTTCCCTTCCCCACACCCCTCGTTGCGAGCCGGTCCCTCCTTCCCATCGCCCTTCCTCCTGCTCATTCTGCAGGAGCTGATCGTGGACGCAGAGGACACGTGGATCCGGTTGGAGGGCCTGTCTGAGAGCACAGACTACACGGTGCTCCTGCAGGCGGCCCAGGATGCCGAGAGGAGCAGCCTAACCTCCACCGCCTTCACCACAGGTGAGTGACTGGCTACCACTCCCCTGGCTTCTCCTCCCCTGTGTGACCTTGGGCAGCCTCTGCCGAGGAGACTGGGCCCAGGAGGAGGTCATCCAAGAAACTCAGTTGTCTTCTCTCCTAAAAGACAGTAATTATTGCCTCCATTCCTGCCTTTCCCTCTAATTCTGCCAGGAAACCTCTCACTATCAATGCAACCAGAGGGACCACAGTACATCTGCCTGGTCCACCTGGACCAACTGAATGCACCGAGCAAAGACATCAGGTTCCCGTTCAGATTTTGCTTAGATGTTCTTCCAGCAGAGTTTGTTCTTCCCCTTTGTCTGCCACCCTGTGATCAGAGATCTGCCCATAAAGGAAGTGGTAGTGAACCCTCACTATTAAACCTGTTATTGTCCACATACAAATCACTTTGCATTCTTATGGTCACAACGTAGTCCTTACAACAACTGGGGAGGAGGGCCTTCTCAGTCCCATTTCACAGGTGCATGGACAACAGGTAACTTCCATGCTGGTAAGCAGCTGAGTCTGAACTTGAACCAAGGTCTCCTCCTAAATTCAGGTCCTCCTGCCTTCCCCATCCAAGCATCAGCAGATGATACCTGAAAATGTCCTTAAAGGATAGGAATGTCCTAATGTGTGCAAGTTGTGACAGGCACTGTTCTAACTGCATTACATGTGTGATCTAATGTAATTCTCAGGACAGCCTGTGAGGTGTGTTCTATCGACAGATGAGGAAACGGGGCCAGAGAGAGAGGAGGTAACTCCCCCAGGAGCCCACAGCTTTTCCATAGGACAGCTGGGATTTGACCCCAATTGTTCTGGCTCTGGCGTCTGTTCTGTTCTCAGTCCTTTCTGTTACTTCCCACAGTGCCTCTCTCTACTGTCTGTAAAATGGGACCACCCAGTCTGGACTTTGAATTCTCTCCCTGCCCCACCTTCTGGGGTGTGACTGTGCCCCTGTATGGGGCAAGTGTGAAACTGCCCCTTATCCCTAGACGCATGTCTGCCTGCCATACCAGAGCACCAGGGTGACGGATTCCTGCCCAGGCCCCAGAGCCCACTCCCTAACCCCAGGGAGGTGGTGGAAAGTCCTCCATCCCCACCGAGGGACTTCCCCCACCAGGTTTGCTCTAAACGACAAAGCCGGACACTAGATCCAACACACCAGCTGTCACCAGTGGCTCTTTAGGATAGTGAGTTGTGAATGAGTCCTCTTTTTCCTTCTTTTTTATACTTTTTAATCTTACAATGTGCTAAAAATGGGCACATTAATCGGTTTATTTTCATTTTTTAGTCAAAAATTTTTCTAAGACATGAATCCAAAATGTGTCCTCACCAACTAGAAACTTCATCCCTTTTGTGGGGCTGAAGTCAACTATACTCTTTTGTGCCCCTTCAAGGCAGGTCTGTCTCAGAACCAAGCTGCTACCTCTTCTTGTCCACGCCTTCCCTGCTCATTGACAGGTTAAAGGGTCCTCCAAGCTGCCATCCAAAAGCCCTGGATTGGAACTTTTCACTGAATTAAGAATTTCTTTCCTGTAAAAGACACAGGTGACAGAAACATAAACAGCGCCCCCAAATGCAAAGTTCCCTGAATAAATTACTATAAACCTGCACGGTCATTTGAATGTCAGTATTAATGCGTCCTCACTGCCTTGACATGCCACCCCATCAGAACCCTCACTTACTCCCCCACACACTGGAGGCCACATAATGCACCCCGTAGACTCCTTATGTGGGCTTCTATTTCAAAAGAAAGGGGGAAGAAAGAGGAGAATGAGGAGGAGAAACAAAGATCAGAGCATTGTGCTAACTGGGAAGACCCGAGCGCTGCCTGTCTGAGCCCCATGAATTGCTCCTGCTGAGGAACCCCAGAGCTGCTGCTATGATGGCAACCAGGGCTGATGGATCCAGAGGCTAATTTCAGTCTAGCAACCAGCATCCATTCTGACTTCATTGACAGTACCTGAGCTTTCCACTTAGCATCACCCTATTCTAGGGACGCTGGTCTCAGCCGATCATTCTAAGCACTTTTTATGCGTTATAGAATGAAAGAGCTTAAACCTGGGTCCCTAAGTGGCCTCCATCCACTGGCAAACCCACATCTTGTCCTGGGTGGGCCAAGAAAAGAGACTCATTTCAAACAGATGACTCCTTAGTGGGCTGGAAAAGAAATGAGGTGTTAAAAATATAAAGTAAAAATAGAGAAAAGATTGGCTTCTGCAAAGCCCTCTTTGACCAAGCTGTCTTCCCTGGGTGCATGCCTGTCTTAGAACATAAGCCCCTCTCATTCTAACAGTCACGTTAATAGCTTCCTGTCCTCTTGTCCCTGGTGTTTGCACAAAACTCCAAGAAGAATTTAATAGAAGTAGAACAGAAGAGAAAAATATAGATACATTATTTATAATTTACTGTCGCCTGAAATTTCATCCAAGGTCTACTTGTCTTTAGGAGACACGAATATAAATGAGAAAACAAAGACTCCCCGCAGAGCAACAGAGACTGGGCGACACGATCTCCTGAGAAGCAGATCGCATTGTCTCTCTTAATCCTATAAGCGGCAAACAAGGTGCTCGCTGAGGCTGTCCTCACAGGCAGTGAACACTATAAAGGAGGCCGTCTTAACCTTGAAGTTAAGCAGAGACAATCATCTGCAGAGGTTCCTAGAGAGGGGGAATGAGAAGTTTTCTTTATCGCCTTTGCTCCAGTCCCTGGACACTACGTCTAGGCTGAGCTGATCTCTGGGGCTTTTTAGGGAAACTCTGAGAGTCTATTCTCATACAAGCTTTCTTTTGGGAAGTTGTGAAAATTAATGAAGATTGACCAATCCTGGATTCTGGGACAGCACATGGTGGGCCATCCAAATCCGCAGAGTTATCAGTTAATAGCACCACTGAGGTTGTCCATTTCATCTTGGGTGTCTCTCAGTAGGTGATAATTTTCAAGGAATTAGTCCATGTCACTGAATTTATTTAGATAGGATTATCTGTACTACTACACTGGACAGGGATGTGTGGTCCTTGTATAGGGAGAGCAGTGCATTTTGTCAAGCAGTAATGCCACCTGCCATAGGGCCTTGAATGTCACTATATACAGAATTTGGTCGGGCCTATTTTTAGCCATGCTGTCCCAAATGTTCTCAGGAAATCTAATTTCTATTTCCCTTTTCATCAGCATAGAAAGGAAAATAATGTCCACATGGTATCTTATATTTAACAAATATTGAATGAACCTTCACAGTGGGTTACACACTAAACTAAACACTCCAAGGGCATGAGGCAGTGGGGACCAGACAAAAGGAGGAAATGAGGTAATTTCAAGTGGTGGCGAGACCATAAAAAATAAACAGAGTAATGGACTAGGGACCGATGTGGAGAGCTAATTTCCAGGACGGCTCCTCTGCTAGAAAGGTTTTCCTGATGCTCACTTGCCACTTCCTTCCCCCAGCCCTCAGCTAGGATGTCAGGCCATTTGAGCCAGGACAAGAAAGATGAGAGTGAATCAGACAAGGCGGAGCATTCAGGCTGAGGGAAGAGCGATGACCACACCCAGAGGGAGGAATGAGTTTGGTATGTTCCAAAGCTTAAAAAGAAAGGCGGTGGTAAAGGGAAAGGAGTACCAGGCAGGGCCGGAGCCTGCAGGTCCTTGTTCGTCGTGGTGAGGACATGGAGTTATATTCTAATTGCAAGAAGCCATCCCATTGGAGAAATCATTGGGAAGTAGTTGGTAAGTGAGAGACAGAGATCACATTTAAACTATAGAAATGTCACTCTGGTTCACATATGGAGAATGGATGCAAGTAGGGCCAGAAGAGACCAGGGAGATGGCATTACCATGACCCAACCCTCCCCTTGCCACGCTGAAGCAAGGACACAGAGACACGTCTGGCAGCTGCCAATCTATGATCAACTAATCCGCCATGGAAGTGGGTCTCTGATCTCAGTGAGTCCCAGGAATAGTAAGGCAGATTATGCCAGAATGTTTCTCTACTGTTAGGGTGCCTTTAGTTGGTCTTCAAAGGGAAGACTTAGAAGCCTTATGGGAAGAGAGCAGCTGGTCTGCAAAGCTTGAGGTCCTTCCTCAGCAACTCTGTGTACAAGAAAGACATCCACACTGGCCATGACTCAGTTTATTCTCCATTCCCATCATCTCCTCAAAGTCTGTTTCCACCTCTCCTCTTGGATTCCCGCTACTACTACCTCCTAAATGAGTCTTACCTCCAGTCTCACCAACTCACTCACAATGGGAACAAGTTTTCTAAAAACGTGAGCTTGAAGTCCATTGCTGGACTCTTCAGCCTATTGCCTTCAAGAGAAGCTTCAGCTCTTTAAGTGGCATAATCCAGTCTCCATTTTCCTCCCCAAGGCTCTCTCCCTCACCCATCCAATCCGCCCTTGCTCTGTCTCCAGGCTGACCCTACAGTTTCCCAAAATAGGCTATGCATTTTCATTGACCGGAAACACCTTTCCCACCAATGTGTGGCTTACTTCTCTATCAGTCAGTTCCTAAACTAAGAAGCCCTTTCTGATTAGCACCTAGAAATCCCTACCCCATCCCAGGCCCCACCGCTCCCCTTACCCACACCAGCCCCGGGCTTCATGGCGTGCTCATTCGTGAATTTATCTCTTCCCACAGCACATAGAATTTGGGATTATGTTTTTATGTTTCTCCACCAGAGTGTGAGCAACCTAAAAGATGGGACTATATATTTTTCTCTTTTATGTTTCCATCTCTTAGCTCAGTAATCAGAACCCAACAGATGCTTCCTATACGTTTTTGTTTTTTTTTGCTGTTGTTGTTTTTTAACTAATGCATAAAAAGGATAAACAGATAAATAAATTAGAAGATGCTTTCAAGGTGGCTAAGGTGGAAGGTTTGATGGCCTGTACGGGCTCTTCCCACAGACCCACTTCTGGGGAAAACACACCTCCTAGTAAAGGCCAGTGGCCAGAGGTGGTCCCTGCGCTGCGGTGGAGCCGCACACCCTGCTCTGCTGGGTCTGTTCTCAGAGAGAAACGCTAACATCTCACTTTGGTCCTGGTGCTAAGGCCGTAAGGACAGGCAGTGGACACTCTCCAAAGCCACTAACTCAGACCATTTTAGAGACTCTATCCAGGAACCCCCACACAGAAGGGAGGGAGCAGGGACCAGAAAGGTCTACTTCCTTTTCTCCCAGCCGCTGGAGCTGTCTGATTGCTCTGTGCATCACATAGCTCACCTCACTCCACTCGCAGTCAGCCTCCCGATGCCCAACACAAACCAATTTCTGAGCAATTCTTCCGGTAAGTGCCTGTCCTATCGATCTCACAATTACATCTAGAAACACTTAACTATGAGCCATTTCAGCGTCCCGATCACTTGGCATTGTGTTCCTCCTAACTTGGCAATCAACACAGCCTGTGCCTTAGACAGACGAAGCCTCTCTGTCTGGCGGGCCCAGCAACTGCACGGAAAGGAAGGAAGCCGCTTGTGCTGCCCGGGGTCCTGAAATGTCTGCCTGGAGAAAAATTGCTGGGGGTCCGGGCGAGGTTAAAGGCAGGTTTCTGCTGATAGGAGGTGGTAGGACATCGAGAGTGTCTCGGATGCATGAAATCTGTCCCGACAATTCCCTAAAAATGTCCGAATCACAGCACACACGCAATGTATATAGCGGAACAGTAATCAGTGTGGACTTCATTGTTAACTAAGCCGAAGTCCAGTAACCCCAAAGCACCCCTAATGGTAACCACTGGAACCAAGGCTTAAACTCAAGGACAATTAGACTCTCTTCTTTCCTCTTCCCCCTCCCCATCCCCCATCTAAATCTTGGGATCTGTTCACGCAAGACACACCTATGGGAAAGAGAGAGGGAAGGAAATGGAGAAAAGGGAATCGAGAGAAAGAGACTCTGAGTCTATCCAGGCAGCTATATGGATTGAGGCAGAGAAAGCCAACCACAGGGCCCCTTGGGGACACAGTCCAGCTGACAATTCCACTCCTTGGCCTCTCAGAGAAGAGGAGAATGTGCCTGAGGAAGAGTGGCGTTCCCAAACTGCTGGGCACCTGACTCCTCTGAGGAGCTCTGGTAAAACAGGATCCACTGGGGAACCCCCTGCCCCCCCCCCGACACGCTAAGTCAGCAGACAGGAATCTGAACTCGTGACACCATTTCATCCCAAATTGATTGTATTCCCATTGTTTTTTTCACTTAAAAAAAATAAATTCTTTTATACGACAGTCCTTCCGATATTTCAAAACGTCTCTTCTCCAGGATAAGTCATCTCAGTTTATTATCTTAGTTTTTGGTAGATCTAACTTTAAAGCAGCTAGTATGTTTGAGCCTTTTAAAAGTATCCATAACATACTAGTAAGTATTAAATAATCTACATGGTCGATGTGAAGTAGCCTGCATAAGATTACTCACTTATTCTGAAGTCTGGTTTAGTTTTATATGCACGCTGGTAGGAGGCTGTCATTTTAAGACTTGGGAGAAGATGAATGGGGACACACATGTTGGGTACTGGGTAGAAATGTGGGGTTCTGGCTCCTTTAAGAAGCTGAGTTGATTCCGGAGAAGGGGCTGTTAGAGCACAAGATAGGAGTGCACTGAAGACCAAGAACATTCTGTGCTGATCTTTCAAAGTGAGAAATCCAGGCCATGAGAGAAGGCTAGCTGTTCCCGGTACCAGGTGGAGAAGGCCTGGAGGCTGGGAAACAATCGCGGGGTTCCCCAGCAATAGGGAGGGGGGAGGAGCTCACTGCTAGCTGCCCCCCACTTCCAGGAACAGGTGGGTGGGGAGCACTCATGAGCCTCAGGACAAGCTGCCAATGAGCGCAGAGAGCATTCCTGCAGCTAATCAGGACATGGGTTTCAGTGGGGGTGAAGGCAGCTCATGTGAACATGGGGCCTTTCTTCAGGGCACTATAGCCTTTGGGGCTTTGTGTCTACAAGATAGATGCAGACATTAATTCATTCTTTACTCCTGGGTGGAGCTGGGTCCCCTAACCTGTATCGCATTCTAGTCCATTTAGCAGAGAGCACAGAGCACCTGACTGAGATTAGAAACTGGAGTTCCTTCCGGTGACAGGAGGAAGTCATGCTATCTCTCCAAGTGCAGTCTCCTCTGTCAAATAAGTTTTATTCACAATGATCTGCCTTCCTCTCAAGTTTCTTGCAAGAACTAAGTGAAAATAAAAACCCACCTAGCAAAGCACACGTTCTGTAGAAATCGGCTGTCATTCCCAGAAGTAGGCGGTGCCTTTGTCCCAAACTGCCGGCCAAGGGAGCCACCTTTGCCAGGGGTGTGGCAGAGTGAAGGGCAGCCCGGGCCTGCAGTCAACTCATCTCCAGAGGGGGCTCTTGTAAAGTCTGTGGCACCCCCACAACCTCTCCCCAAAGCAGGATGCTTCCCTGACGACCTGTGACAGGTGTCTCAGATGACCTGGGCCTTCGACAAGGCTCTATGTCTCCTTCCTCATGTGGCATGAGGCTGCCATTTGCTCTGAACCTCCAGCAGGCTTTCCAAGTGGCCTGGGGTCACACCCTGCAGTACACAGGCACTGCCACTAGGGGGCACTGTGGTGACTGGCTCATGAGGTCCTTACATGAAGGCTGCACGGTTCAAGGCTGCAGGATCACCTCTACCTTCCATTCCCTGGGCCCCTACATTACGATCTTGGCCTTGCACGTGCTCTCTCAGCTCCTGCAGTCCAGAGAGCCCTCCACTGGTCTCTCCTCCAGCTTGCCTACTAAGCACTAAAATATGCCCTAAAGCTAAGCTCCTCAAGACACGAGATTTAAGCTTCTCTTTCAGCTAATTAGACATTGTCCTACAAATTGGGCTGCTCTCTCTGAGCGCTAAGAGGCAGGGCGTTCCCCTCCGCCTCTGTAAGCTGGCGCTGAACTGTAGAGCACAGCCACTGGGTCGAGTCCAATGGGAAGGTTATTCTGCACGAGGAATAGATGCCATCTTCTTGCTGACACTGAGCTTGTCCGGGCGATCGGAGTGTCTGCTGTGAGGATGGCGGGAGGCTTTGTTTATCAGCGATCACCGGTCTGTGGTCTGCAGACGCCTGGTGCTCCCTGCAGTCTGAAAGGCTGGCAACTGCTGGCTTAGATGCCTCTGATCCTGTGACAGGAGGCCCTCCAGGGATGCATGGTGGCCCTCGCACCTGTAACCACCACCTGAGTAGGCACTCACATCTTCACCTTTGGGGGGAGGGGTATTTTGATTATCCTCATTTCACTGACGAGAACACGGATACCCACGGAAGTCAGGCCATTTGCTTAAGCTGAACATCAGGTAAGTGGAAGAGCCAGACCGTGAGCCCAGCTCTCGGGTCTACTGTCTGATGGCTCCCTCAATTAAACGGGATGCAGGGCGAGGCAGGGTGCCCACATTGAGTGGCCCACAGCTCCTGATGAGGTCCCACAGACCCTCTATGAACCCTTCTCCGGTTCGATTCAAGGGGCTCGCGCGGAGAGGGAGAAAGGATGCTTTCTGGAAGTCGCCTCTTTTCCTGTGCAGGGGGCCGGGTGTTCCCTCACCCTCAAGACTGTGCCCAGCACCTGATGAATGGCGACACTCTGAGCGGGGTCTACACCATCTTCCTCCACGGGGAGCCCAGCCAGAAGCTCCAGGTGTTCTGCGACATGACCACGGACGGGGGCGGCTGGATTGTAAGCACCACGCTGCTCCCCGCATGCGCAGACAGCCCAGTGTCCTTGTCCCCCAAGCACAGCACCCACGGACCCACACCTCACCTCCCCTGCCCGTCCCTTCAGCTACGCCCTTCCTGTCCCTCTTGGGGGCTTTTCCCTGCCCTCAGGGCCCCTCCTCAGCAGCCCCATCATAGGCTTGGCCGGGCTGAGAGAGGAACACATCTGGAGGCTGCAGTGGCCTGGCCCAGGGCGGGGTTCCCTCCGCAGTGGCAGTGTGGGCAGGGGTGCCCAGCCTCAGGCAGGCCCGTGTCCTGCCTGCTGGGGCCTGTGGCCGGAAGAGGAGTCGCGGAGGTGAGCCTCTGTGCGGAGCTCATATGGACCTTTCTGTAGGACAATGAGGGAGGAGCGGAGGAGGGCAGAGCATGGACAGCACCTCCAGTTACTGAGGCCACCGTGTCCCCATCCTTCCTAGGCCTCCCTGGTCTGTCTCCAGAGCTGTCCCAGCCTTCGGGGGCACAATGGTTAGGGAAGGAGACACCATTTCCTGCGAGTACCCTCCTCCATGTCTGATAGTTCAGGACAGAGAGAAGGGAAGGGGGGCCGGGCCGCATAACGTCCCTGCTAGCACGCAGCCCCTTTGCAAATGGGAGGGTTCCCGCAGCCCGGCGCTAGCTGGGGGGAGGAAGGGGGGGTGCGCGTGGCAAGGAGTATTTAAATGGAGTGAAATGGGGACTGTGCTCATAATAGCCACACTCGGGAGACATTTCCTTTTCTCTTTCTGACATATTTGTGCCTCCTTCGTAAAGCATAATTGGAAATTGAAGCCGAGGCTGATGTATTGGAGGTTAGATGAAATGAGCACTTAAACAGCTCGCAAAGTGAATGATATGCAATTGCCTTGCCTGCGCGGGATGACGACAGTCACTGCTGATGGAAGTGGGGCCTGTTCTTTCGGTGAGAAACGCTCTCTCTGCTGCACTCCCTGGTGCAGAGGACGGATCCGAGAGCCTCCAACTTCCCCCGTTTGGGGGCTCGCTGTGTCCCCGAGTCCTTGGTACATCGCAGGGTGCAAATTAGTGTTAACATCACAGCCGGCCTCTCCGCCGGGGCCTCTGTGTTCTTCCAGGGAGCGGACGGCCGTGCACACCCCAGCCCGGCCCGCAGTGCTCCTTGTCCCAGCTTGTCCTCCCACAGAAAACTTGTTCACAGCCTCTGCCCTCCAGCCAGCTTCCTCCCCTCTCTTCCCAGGTGTTCCAGAGGCGGCAGAATGGCCAGACGGACTTTTTCCGGAAGTGGGCGGAGTACCGCGCTGGCTTTGGGAACCTGGAGGACGAGTTTTGGCTGGGTAAGGACCCTGCTCAGCTTTCCCCCCTGGAGAGCTGCTTGGCTCTGGGTCCAGCACCCCCCTTTCTGGGCCCATATGGGGTGACCGGCACCCCGTGCCCGTTGAGAAGTTGACAGCTCGTGAATTGCTTTCAGTTCCTCTGGCTCTGTTTGGCTGCACTATTGATCTGTTTTTATCTCATGGTGTTTTCCTCTCTGCCCCGTCTCTTCCCATCCTCATTAATAGTCTCTTATGCTGATGGGTCTTGACAGGAAGCAACTACAAAGCGTGGATCGGCCTGGTGTGCGAGGGGGCATGAGGGCCACGGGGCGGCGGGTCACCTCTCACGGCCGGCGCCAGCCAGCCAGCCAGCCTGCAGGCAAGAGAGAACGAGGCAGGCGCCATGCTGGATTCTTTGGGGGGGGGAGGGGGATGTTACTCTCTGACTTGATCATTGACGGAGGGAAGTGAGACTGGCATAGAGGTGACCATCAGGGCCCCCGAGGTCTGACAGGAGTGGAGGTGAAGATTGAGAACTGAGCAGGTGTGAGAAGGGAAGCCACGCCTGGCTGAGGCAGACGGCGGGACATGCTGATGGCCTGCCTCTCCCTCTCGGTGCGGTGTTCTGCCATTGGTACCGGGAGGTGGGAGAGGAGATGAGCATGTTCCCAACCAGTGGCCTCCTCCAGCTCCCGGTCACTATCGCATCCGGGCCTCCCTGCCTCCAGGACCACTCAGTGTCCACATGGCCCCTGGGATGATCGTCCTCACACCCAAAACCTGCACAGCAGTCAACCCCAGGTGTAAACCGTCTCCAGGTGACAGCCAAACATCTGAGCTCCTGGCCGGGCCTCGCTCCTCTGCCCGGGAGCCTGCGCCCACCCCTGAGCACCTCTCCCCTCCCTCACAGCCCCACCCACATCAACTTCGAACAATTGGCATCACTGATGTTCCCTCTGCAAGGAGCACCGGTCCCTCCCTGCACACCAGGGTGTCCATCCATCTCCATTCAGACCAGAGAGCCCATCCTTCCCATTGGTCTCACCCTTTCCGGTGGGAGAATTGGCCCCTCCCTCCTTTGTGGCCAATTTCCTGTTTGAAATCAGCGTCCATTTTCCTTGTCCCCCTGGACTATATACTATGCAAACTTGTGGGGCTGGCCCACATCATAGCCATCTCTTAACCCCGTTGCCTGTCACAGCGCCTCAGGAGAGCAGGTAAAGCGTAGCTATCAGTCAGTCAGTGGATTTAGGGAGTGTCTGTTAATTTATGTGGGAACCAGATCTGTTTGCTGACATAGGTAACAAACATATCAGGGAAAAGTCATGTAAGAATATGGAGAGAGAAGTCAATGACTAGGAAACAGCTGGCCCTCTATGAGTTCGCAGACTGCTTGGGAGACAGCAGTGCCCAAGCCAGTGCCCCGAACCCGTGCCCCACTCCCACGACCTTCGTCCCATCTCTGAACCACTTGAGCTACGTGCACTTACATTTTCTCCACATCCCCGTTTAGTTCATACATCTGTTGTTGGGGGAAAGAAACATCGCCCCAAGTGGAGAGCTGGTTATGTGCAGCCCTAAAAGGGAGCCTCAGAAATCCAGGCAGAAAGGCCACACTCAGGTCTTTAAATGGCCGGTAAACCAGTGCCCGCAGCCTGCTGCTGCGGCTGGCAGTGACAGTGAGCTTAGAAGTGTGGGTATGAAACCACAGAAGTACTAGCACCAACCGAGGCTCGAGTGAAGGTTAGGATCAGGCTGAAGGCTGCTCCTTCATCTATGAGGGAAAGGGTAGGGTTTGGAAATGCCTCTCTCCCTGATGTTCAAGGTTCTGTAGTCCGAAGGCCCCAGATACCTGTCCTCATCAGAGATGCTGTCCCACACCGGGAAACGCTATTCTAACCTGTGAGCTCCTGGCAAGGAGGCCACCGACCCTGAGACACAGCGGGGGCGGGGAGGATATCCTGACACCCTCCCGTCTCCCAGGGGCCTGTGACCACTGTTCCAGCCTCACTTGGAGGCAGCCAGGGGTGCGCGGGATGCCGGAGGGAAGGGGACCAGAGGAGGGGGAGACAGGGATCCTTCTGATGTGGCAATCGGGACAGGGAAGGAACCAGAGGAGAGGCGCAGGCAGGGGAAGGAGAAAGGGGCTGGTGGGGTGGAATGAAGGCTGTAGTATCTGAGGTGGGAAGGTGACATCTGGACTTAACAATGTGGGTGACAGGGTGCCAGTGAGGGCTCCTGACAGAGGCCTGGCCCAGGGCGGTGCCTATGGCAGCAGTGCTCAGGTTGGGTGACACTGTGACACCTGGCTGACCGGTGCTGGGAAGGCCTCCGCAGACCTGGCTGGCCCTTCGCAGGGGCCACTTCGGAGTCTGGGAGGGTCTGTCTGCTAACAGACCACCTGTCTGAGGGTCGGAGTCCCCGATCCCCCTCCTCTTCCCTGGGACGGAGCTTCGAGGCCACCGTCCCCTTTCCTCTCCCGCTTCCCGAG
Source organism: Lasiurus borealis (assembly GCA_004026805.1). Taxonomy (NCBI): domain Eukaryota; kingdom Metazoa; phylum Chordata; class Mammalia; order Chiroptera; family Vespertilionidae; genus Lasiurus; species Lasiurus borealis. The sequence goes on from PVJN01018615.1 coordinate 25,774, forward strand.
CCGCCGGGCCGGGCCCCCGCATCCTCCGCTCGTCTCCGCAGGGCTGGACCACATCCACAGGATCACGTCCCAGGGCCGCTATGAGCTGCGCGTGGACATGCGCGACGGCCAGGAGGCCGCCTTCGCCCACTACGACAAGTTCGCGGTGGAGGACGGCAGGAGCCTGTACAAGCTCCACCTCGGCGGCTACAACGGCACGGCAGGTACCTGGGCCCTCGCTCCCTGCCTGGGCAGCCCCTGACCACTTAGCCACCTGAGATGGGTTTCCCGGGACTTGCGTTTCCTCGTCTGGAGCATGGAACATGCAGTTCCGTGCCGGGGACGAGCTTTAAGATTTAAACACCCAAGTTCAATGGGAGGATCAAGGACAAGTATTCTTGCCTCGATTAAATATTCAATGTGGACTCTTCTCCAGGGAGAGCAGGACCCTGTGCTGTCTGGGCAGAAACCTCCCCCTGCAGCCACACGAGGAAACCACAGCTGAGCTAGGAAACTAAACCAGATCCCGCATGTTCTGAGGTGCCCGCCCCCCAACACACACAGAAGCCGTCATCACAGCCATCGAGGAGCAAGCCACAGCACTTGATGTGCCCACATGTCCGCTCCTTCGTCCGCAAGAATTACATACATCACCACGGTGTCTGTGTAGACGCCTGTGACATTTACACTCAGAAAAATACAAGTTGCCTTAGTTTTCTCAGAACCTAACGCTGGGCCGGTCCCGAGGCGCAGCCTGTCTGTTCCCCGGCGTCTGCTCCATAAAGCCTGTTTCTGCCGCATGTGCTCTTGTGTGGGGCAGGGAGCGCTTGGTCCCGCGTCCCCTCAGAGCTGCGGGCTAGATGCTGGCGTAGAACTTTAGCCGCGTTTGTTTGCCTCCTGGCACTGGGAGGACCCCCGCGGCGTTGCCCTTCCAGCTCCGGCCTCTGTCCAGTTACTCCTCTCTCCAGTCGGGTTCGTCACCCACAGAGAAGCCACACTTCCCTTTGTGACGCTTCCAATTTCAGACCGTTTCCCATGGCCACGAGCCCTGCCTGGGTGCCCACGGAAGGTCCAGTTTACCATAAAATAGCCCTGGAAATGCACTCTAGCAAACATAGTATCAGACTGAATCATTCTCAGATAAGGAGGCTGCACGGGGGTGACCCAGCCTGTCCCCCCTTTCACCCCCATACCCGAGACAAAGGGAGTAATGCAGGCCTGGAGGAAACAGACAGAGGCTGGGGGTGCGGAGTGGACCAAGTTCTGAGCAGGTCGGGGAAGGAAGAGGGGAGCCAGTGTGGTTGGGAGCCGGTCACCCGTCCAGGAAATCCTGACGAAGGAGGGACGATCTGAACGGCCTCACGCGGGTTCCTTTTCTACAGGGGACTCCCTCAGCTATCACCAGGGGCGCCCTTTCTCCACCAAGGACAGAGACAACGACATCGCCGTCACCAACTGCGCCCTGTCCTACAAGGGGGCGTGGTGGTACAAGAACTGCCACCGAACCAACCTCAACGGGCAGTACGGGGAGTCCAGGCACAGCCAGGTGGGTGGAGGCCGCAGGCCAGGGGGGGGGAGCGGCGGGTCCCTGAGCGCACGCATTCCCAGCACAGTCGCATCTCACTCAGAGTCTCACGGAAGGAGGGTCATGAAGAGGGAGGCAATGCAGGTGCCGCGGGCAGGCAGGACAGGCAGAGGCAGTGGAGGAAGAGGAAGCAGCCCTCCGAAGTGTCCCAGGAGCAGAGAATGAGAAATACCGCTAGTCACCGGCCTGTCTGTCCCCATGAGAGACCACATGCCTCTGGGCCGAGCGGGATGACGGGTGACCGGCTGGGACATGCCCAGCATTAGCCCCGACAGCCAGCAGCAGCCAGTGAACCCCGTGGTCCCGGGAAACCCAGGGCGGGTCCCTGGGGCGGAAACCACCTGGCCCCCCACCAGCAGTGAGCCTCCAGAATGCCTCTGTGCTGTGGGGGTTTGGCACGCAAACCCCGAAGGCCAAACAGAGCCAGGCCCAGCCCGTGTCAAAGAGGCGAGGGAGGCAGGGCCGGGGCCTCCTCTCTGGGATCTGACAAGCTCGCCTCCTCCCTCCCAGGGCATCAACTGGTACCACTGGAAAGGCCACGAGTTCTCCATCCCCTTCGTGGAAATGAAGACGCGCCCCTACAGCCACCGGCCCCTGGCAGGGAGGAAGCGGCGGTCCTCGCACTTCTGAGCCATGGGCGCCCGCGGCCGTGGCCTTTCTGTCATCCGTGTGTATTTTGTGACACCAGGCGAGGGCGGGGTCACAGCTCTGCACATTGCAGCGCGTCCTGAGCTTTCGGAGGAAGCGGGGGCAGCAGGAATCGGTGGGGAACCAGTTGCTCGAGGTTCCTGCTGCCCTCGGGCTTGACCTCGTCCGCTCTCCCTCCTCCCCAGCCACCTTCGCCGGCCCCTCTCCCACCCAGGAGGAGGGGGAGTGTTTCCTTAAAACACCAAATCACAGGCCAGTGGTGGAGTCAGGTCGCCATGGTGACGGGCATGTGCCTTCACCCCTTGCCCTCCCACAGAGACGCCCTCCCCTCCCTGGCATGTGTCCCTGTCACTGCCTCCCTCCACCCCGGGGGGAAGCCTCCACCAGAGAGTCCTGCGGACAACGCCCCGCAGGGGCAGCTCCACCTTGCCCCATCGCCAGCCCACGTGTCGTTCACAGGCCGGAGGGTCTCACCTTCCACCGCTTCCGCCGAGCGGCCCTGTGACCGCTCCAGGGTAGTGGCCTCCCCTCCAGCCCCCTCGGAGCCTGTGCCCACCCCCTACCCCGAGGCCCCGCAATCCCCGCCACTGCGTCCGACGACGGTCCCTAAGGTGTTCGGCGCCCATGGCTGGCCTGGAGCTGTCCCTGGCTGTGTGGGCCTGGGAGGGGCCCAGGGAGAGGGGGGCAGGTTTTAGCACTTTGGGGTCCGGCCTGGGGGAAAGGAAGGAGGAGGAGAATTCAGGGCCCCTGTCACTGAGATTTGAGGTCCCCTGGGGAACACGGGTCTTTATTTCTGGTCCTCTGTGTCACGGACAGTTTTTTCTGAGTTGCAAACGGATCGCTATCCTTAGCCAGGCTCTCCTTCGTGTGGGAGGCTTAGTAAGAGTCAGAGGAAGATATTAAATCACCAGCCAGGCACTCTCCTAACTGGCAAACCCCGAAAGAGGTGGGAGTTGGCGGTCTTGTTCTTATTTTTTTCCCTTTTTTGGTCCCATGGGGACTGAGAAGGCTTCTCCGCCTTTGAGAGGAGAAATTAAAGGAATCTAGAAATCTGAGGAGAACAGGGGGTGCTGTGGGCCACCTCCCCTCTGCCGAGATGTCCTCTCTCCACGGCCTGGCCTGTGATTTAAGACCCCGAGAGCCGGAGGCTCTGGAAGCCAGGACCCTCCAGCTTCTCCAAACCAAACGTCAGCTGCCATCGTCCCAGGCTGCTTCCCTAGCGGCCTTCCCTGTCCTCTCCTCCTCCTCGAGGCCCCAGTTCTGCTCCATAGTGTCAGCTGGGGCATCCAGGTACCTGTTCCAGCCGGAACCAGTCAAGCCAGGTTCTGCTAAGCAGGTGCCCACCCCCCAGACTGACTGATGGCCATGCCTGTGGGCCCCGCCCCTCTAGCAGGCCGCCAAGGCCTTGTCCCGGCTGCGGTGCGGATGTGGCTGACATGCCCGGTACCGAGAAACAGAGGGGGCGTTTCCACTTCTCAGTTCACTGCGGCCTCGGGAGAACGAGGAGAAGCAGGAAAAAGCAAACAGTCCTTTCCAGAAGCCTGGGAGCTAAAGGAGACTTAGTGCAGTGGCCGCCAGGGAACGGCGGGGAGCACGATGGAGAGCTATCGGCGCGATAGGCCGCTCTGCCGGCCCTGGGACATCAAGGAGGTCGCCTCCCCTCGCTGGGCCTCCATCCCCTCACCCGTCACATGCAAGATGAGGCCAGAATGGCTCCTCCCCTCTCAGCTTTTTGTTGTTGTTAATAAGGGGAGAGCGCGAACGCAGTCCCCTCTCAGCTTTGACAGTCAGTGATGCCCCTCTCTGATGTGAAAATCTGCGTAGCCATTGGGAGCACAATCAAGCCATGAAAGTGCACCAGAAACCCTGCTGTATTTAGGGAGGGAGGGAGGGAAGCAAGGGTGGAGGGAGCAGTCATCAGTGAAACACACACACACACTTTGCAGGAAGGATGATGCCCCATAGGAGGCTGCACTCATTTTGTCCTCGAAAGCAAAGCCCAGGGACCTGGGTGGCACCGATACTGCCCATCCCATCAAGGGACTGACACAGAGAGACGTTCTGAACCCTCACGTCGCCACTCAGGCTGGAGCCAGGAAACGCTGCGGAAACCCAAATCTGCCTGTTATTGGAAGCACAGTGCCCTGTGGAACGCTGCTATAAATAGTCTGGCAGCGCGGCCCTGATCCGCTTTAAAGAATCTTAAAGCGAGAACGGGCCTTCGGAGAGGAGCTCACCCAACCTCCAATCAAAGGACTTCCAGGTCCCTTTTATTAAGTAGAGTCGTTTTGCACGAATGCTTATCATTTTTAAGGACATCGTGCCCATTCTCTCCCCGAGGCCCATGTACAACCTCACTCAGAGCTGCTACCTCCCTCACTGATTCCTGCTAATCCTGCTCCCCCCAAACACGTGCTCTCCCCGAGGGGGTGCTCCTGAGCAGCGCCCACAGAGCCCCCGCCCTACACCAGGCTTTCCCTCAAGGGACAGGACGATGTGTGTCCTGCCCAGAGGACAACCCAGGATGTGTCCTCACACACAAACACAACCCACCAACGAGCGCTGCAGGCTCACTGCCTGCACCCAACATCCAGACAGTTCCTCCTCTTTGCATTTCCCCATCAGAGAAAGATCCTTTCCAGCTCAGTACACTCACATTCTCCAGGGTTATTTCTGGAAGGTGAAGGAGGGGAATGGGGAAGACAAATCTGTGGGAAACTCCTACTGGTCTCTAGACCAGCTTTAACTGGAGGAGGAAGCTTGCTAAGTGTCCCCACTAGGGGGCGATCACAACCCCAGCGCCTCCTGTCGGCCGGTGTGAGTCATCTGGGCATGAGGACAGCAGGTGCCTCCAGGTTACCAGGAGAACCCACACCAAAGGCAAACTGGCCAACAGATTAGCAAGAGATTTGTTTTAAAAAAAAGAAAGAAAGAAAGATGCAGCAAAGACATACAGAGCAAACTTCCACCAACAGTTCAATGCCCCTGATCCTTCATAGCCCCATCCTCATAAAGACGTAAGAGCCTCACACCTGCTCCTGGCCCCCTGAGAGCTGGCCTTCCCAAGACAGACCGGAGAACCAGGGTTGCCTGTGAGCTCGATGCCAAACCAAACAACCCCGTCCTCACTTAGACTCTGCAAGTCAGACCCAGAGCAGAGCTGTAGATTCAGGGACAAGCGGTCACTGGGGAACCTTTTCAAAGAGCTCTTGTCAGACCGCCGCTGAGAAAGGGTGTAGAGCTCCTCTCCGTCCCCTCCTCCGGGGGACACAGAACCTGAGAGAACAGCAGGTGCACAAAGCGGAGGGCGCTGACGCCCACTAGCTGGTGGCTGGAAATTGCAAATACTCCTGGGGTTTGGGAAAAAAAACTTTTTTTTTTTAAACCTCCACCCAGAATTTCAGGAAAGGCGGAACCGCTGGCTCAGGACATGTGCTCTTCTGTGGCTTCTTTCTGGTCAGCAGACTCCCATCCAGTCCAGTCCCTTACTCCCGTTTCTTTGCTCCAAAGGGCTCATGCGCCTTGCAACTCACTGTCTGCTCTCAAACCCCTTCCGGGAACCTCTGGGAGATTCCAACTTGAGTTCCATCCCCCTGACCTCGGGGGACAACTAGTTCTCTCTCGCCTCAGACTTGCCAAAGCTGAGAGAGCGGCCTTGGACCTCAGAGGCTGGGGTGCAACCTGAAGGTGGGAGTCCGCCTCGTCCCCACAGCTCCAGGTTCTGGGAGCTGCTGCGGCTCTGCCTGGCCACCAAATAATGTTGAAAACAAACAAAAAAAGCTGGTGGTTCATTAGAGGCTAAAAGCAAGCCTTCTCCGGATGGGCCCATAGGAAAAATGCAGAGATGGGTATGAGGGCCCTGGTTGAGAAGCTGGCATTCATTCCCTGCTCTCAGTGCCCGCCACCACCTTCCCCAGCACCCCTGTCAGTCCCCCCACTCCACCCAAGAAGGTGGAGGTCCCAGGGGACTGTCACTGCACAGAAACTGACGCGCACATTCCTGCCCCAGCAGCCACAGCCCGTTCTGTCACCCCCAGCATTTCTGGTTAATTTCTCGAGGTCACCCTTTGCCAGAAGCATGACCTCATTGCACCTGCAGCACTTCATTGTCCAAATGTCCTTGGCCAGCCTCTCGGTCTTTGGACAGCGCTGCCTTTTCTCCAAACCGGAAATCCTCCCTCCTGCGCCCGGCTTCCTCAGGCCCTCGCAGGACACCCAAATAGCACAGCTCTTGTTCCTCAGACCGACTCCGTCCCCGCTGCGAACCGGTGAAACAGCTCCCCCTTGAATTTCCAGGTCAGAAGCGTTTAATGCTTTCTGTCTCCTCATCGGCTCTCCAAGAGCTGGGATGGTCTCGTGGGCCCCAGGGGTTCACAGAAGGCCGTGTGAACATCCCAGGGGGAACAGGAACCCCTAGGCCACAGAGAGGGTTGGGGTCCAGAGACATGGCCAGGAGGCAGATGATTGGATGAGAACGATTCGTTTCTTCTCCTCCGTGGTTCCCAGCCCCAGGGAGGCCCTGGACTCCAGCCTCTGAACATCCTGTCATTGAACGCGACCCTGCCCAACACTGCCCCCAACAGGCCAATGCTAGGAACACCTTCAGCCCTGGAGGGGACTTAGGGTATCTGGCCCTCTCTCATCTCACCCCCAGGCCCAAAAAGGTTAGGTTACAGGGCTGGTTAGGAAGGGAGCTGCAATCAGGTCTGGCCTAAGCTTTCTCACTTCCTCTCCCCAAAGGAAGACTAAGAGGATGGGGATTCGCGCGCACCTGCTGTTTCCCAGACACGGGGCTGGCGGCTGGACGTGTGTTGCTTGGTTCAGTCCTCACCAGAACACGGGCTCGCGTTTCCCCATTTTCCAGAGGAGAGAAGGGGGGCACAGGCAGGTTAAGGAACTAGCCCCAGGTCACACAGGCAGGAGACACACCCACTCGCTCACACCCACTGGTTTCCCCGACCCTCGCCCTACCTGTGCCCAACGCCCCAGAGGGCCGGGGAGGACCGAGGACCGCCAGCTACAATCTGCCCCCTCTCTGCCACTTCGGGGAATTGATAAGGAAACCAGTTCTTGTATTTTCAGCTGCCGGGCCCAAACCCCAGCAACGAACCCTTTCCTCCTAACAGAATGGCTTCTCTGTGCACAGGGATGGGTACCTCTCCCTGAGGGCGCCCCGCCCGCCACAGCCCCTGTGTGAGAGGCACCGGACACCACGGTCAAGGCAATCATGTCGGCCCAGGAAGCGCTGCCTACCCATCCCCACCCGCCCAGGTGCCCTCCAAGGCCTAGACTCACTCATGGCCCCCCAGGCTCAAGGTTCAGAAGTTAACACACATGGCCTCCTTCCTGTCAATCACCCCGCCTCCAACACACTGGGCCCGGAGGACTGCCAGGCGCCCTAAGAGAGCCCTGTGAGGGGGGGAGGCGGTTCTGAGACGTCACCAATGCCCAGTCCTCCCCCCGCCTCCGAGCTTGCGCTTGCCACCTTAACCTTTAACCGCCTTTTCAGGTAAAAATAACAAAGACCAACTTACTGACTTGGTAGCTACCACGCGCTTGGAACGGCGTCCATGCGAAGGAAGATGGGATGGAAGAGGGAGAGCACCGCGTGCTCGGGCGGCCACGCGGCAGTGAACTAGAACAGGGGGCGCGGGGAGGAAGGGAGCGGGCCCGTGGCTCAGAGAAGAACCTCCGCCTGTTAACCATTGTTAACTAGTGCTTTTAGTCCCGGTAGCTTTTAGCCTCTGTATAGTTCCTTTTTTAAACACATTTTCTATACGTTAATAAAAGACCTGAAGGACGATGTCGCCTTCCTAGTTGGGGGTCTGGGGGGAGGCCTCGCTCAGACCCGCTCCACGCGTCCGCCCGCCGCCTCTGCCAGCCGTCTTCCCCGGTCACCCTGCCAGGGGGGCTGTTCCCATTCCCGCTGTGCCCTGTGCCCCATCCGCATCCCTCACCTTCCTGACCCTCTTCTCTCATGTCCCCTGCCCTCCTCCTCAGCCCCCTCCCATCTCCCATCCACCATGAACTCTTCATCTCCCTGTTCGCGTCCGCCCTCAGGAGAGATGAGCTGGGTGGCGCCTCTGCTGATGCCACTGTCTTGTCGTGGTTCTGAGCCCTGGATCAGCCACTGCAACTGCTCCACCCTGGAGGCCCCGTGGCAGCCAGATCTCCGAGGTTCTGGTGCCACCTATGGGCCCTGCAGAGAACACCCAACAGGCCCATGCCTCCCTGGGCTCCGGCCTCTCAGACGTGGGCCACCTGGGAACCAGTCCCCTTTGCTCCCTTGAAAATGGGCCCAGGGCACCTTGTAACAGCGCCGTAACCTCCGGTCACGTTAGGTGCAACCCAGCCTGGGTCTGTAACAGCCCCCCAAGGAGGGCATGGGGGCCACTGCCCATGTGTGTGCTGAGAGGCAGGAACTGGCAGCCCGGGTGCCAAGGCCAGACTGCTGCCTGAGCAGGAGTGGAGGTTCAGAGGTGTTTAGAGCCCCCCGGGCAGGCCAGCCGGCTGGGTGTGATGGCAACAGGAATAATCCCACAGGACAGGTGGGTTGGGAACAATGTGACAGAGTCAGAGGCAGAGGACGCGCCCTGTGGGAGCAGGGCCAAGACCCCGGGACCCCTGAGGGGCTCGCTCTAATGACAGAGCTCCCAAGACAGGCAGGGACAGACTGAACAGGGAGACTCCCCCAGCCAAGTGGGAGAGAGCCTTCTCCATGCCCCCTTGTCCAATGGAGAGAGGACTTCGTAAAGGACAGAAACCCAAACTTGGAAATAATTAAAACACACACCCACTCACACACACACACACACACACACACACACACACACAACGATGCATTCCTCCCAGGCCTTCGGAGGCACCAGCAGGCCTCTTGTCAACCCCGGAAACGGGCAAAATCCCAGCTCCCACCCACAGCGACAGTCTCCCGGGAGGTGCCCCCACTCGCGGGGCAGAGCGCTGCCCACCCGCCCCGGGGACTCATTTCCCAGAGCCCCATCTCTGGACCCTCAGACAAGAGAGGCCTCTGAAACCAGCCACCCTTCCCGTCCTCAGGACTGTTCCCGGAGGAATGAGCGCCGTCTCAGCAGACAAACCGTCCAAACCGTCCAGCCTCACAGCCTGCCTGTCACCGGAGGAGGGGGCTGGAGGGAGAAAGAGCGCCGAGAGGTGTGTCAGAACTGGGTTTACTCTTGCCCTGGCTGATGCTCGCCTCCGATTCTGACTTAGTGTCTTTCACCCCTTGCTGAAGGCCTCCGGGCACCTTTACAACCATCTGAACACGGACTGAAGTGGTGCCGTGTGGTGGGCACTGGGAGCCGCCACGGGCGAAGTGAAGAGCGGGTTATTCAGCAAGAGAAACGTGAGCAGTAGAGCACTGAGCAGTTACCAAGCGCCAGCCTGCCCTGCCGCAGCTGCATCCCCTCCTGCAGGGACCCCAGCGTCCTGGGACTGGAGCACTGGCAGGGACCTCCTCACCAGCCGGCCGGAAGGCTACTCAGGGCAGTAAGAGCGCTGGAGCCTGTATTCCGCCCGTGTGGCATGTGTGAGAGAGCATGCGTGTGTACATTGTACATGCACGCACCAGGCCTCTCTGCTCCCTCCTCCCTCTTACACCGTCCACATTCAGTGAGCACATCCGGACCTGGGGCTGCCTCGGGATGAGCAGGGATGAAAGGCCTGGTCCCGCCTGAAGAGACTGCATCTCCGTTTGCCCCCCGCCGTTCCCATCCGCTTGCACGAGCTCCCCACTCCCCAGCCTGGACGCCCCACACACCTGCCGGTCAAGGCCCTCGCTTCAGTGGTTTTAAGAGCAAAGAGAATCAATTCTCCCCGTTTCCGTTTGTGTGTTCACAGGGAACTGGAAAGCGATACACGGTGACAGAATTCAGTTAATTAGGACGCGGGTTGTCATTTCAATATTGACAATGTGTTTTTAACTCAGACGCATCTCAAACACTTCAAACGCTAAGAAAAGTGGCAATTAAGGCGATTCCTGAATCCAAGATGCTAACAGAAACCTTTCTCAGAGGCTGAAGCGCCACAGAATCTTCCTGGGGGGGAGGTGGGGGAAGAGCACCTCAGAAAAGAGACGTCCTAGCATTTTTAGGCGCTGTTGCCCTTTAAGGCCTTAAAGAAGAACCGCGATCACCTCTAAGCACTCATTCATCTCTTGTGTGAACGTTCTGGGCCTGCTCTCCGCAACAAACAATAAGCTCTTTAGAGCTTTCTGGGAAGTGAGTATAAATTACCAGAAATGCAGTAGCAATTATGAAAATTCAATATGCTGGCTGTGCAGGAAATTTAAAGAGCCAAGGAAAGCGGTGAGGGCTGTGAGGGAAGGTGTGAATTATGTCTGTGCGCACGCATTACCTGGCGTGATTTGTGGGCCAGGCTCGCTTTTTTATAACTTTCCTCGCGTGCATAAAACCCGCAGAGCACTCACCAACACGCGTATTTACAACCAGAGCTACGCTGGAACAACCGCCAGCAGGGACAGCCCGCATCTCCGTGAGCGCAGTTCTCGGACTGTGTGACCACAGAGTCACCGACGAGGGAGGAGTAACGTGTGCTGTGGATCCGCCTGCCCTCCTGCCCTAACCGCCCTCTCCTACCACGTCATGTGCCATGTACATACTTAGAGAGACATTCCTAGAAATCTAGCTTTCACACATACCCCACCACCACCCCTTTAGTTTTCCCAAAGAAACCAGCTGAGCTTTAGCCCGATTGGAAATGCCACGCTTGCCGGGGACGGGGCTGCAGTACACCAGCACCGCTGACATTCCAGCCCAATCATTCTCTATGGCAGGAAACCGTCCTGTGCATCGGGGAATACTCAGCAGCACCCCTGGCCTCTGCCCACCAAATGCCAGCAGGACCACCCCCTCCCCCACGCCGTCTCAAACCAACAGACGCCGACCCTGACCAACGCCATGTGCCCTCATGAGCAACACGGCCCCGAGCGGAGAGTCGCTGCTCTGAGGTTTATCACCAGGAGACGGCGGCTTTGGTTCGGGCTGCATGCGAGCCGCATTTTAAGACGCACCATCCAGTCCCTTTCGGTCCAAAAGACAAAGCACGGTGAATGCTTTCCCATTGGATTTCTTTTATGTCCACAAGAGATGACTGAGTGCTCAGTGGTGATCGCGGTTCTGCTTGAAGGCCTCAAAGGGCAACAGCGCCTAAAAACGCAGCGATGTCCGCAGAGCGGCCCGTGTTCTCGGTTTCATTCCGTCGGGCTCACTCCAGGCGTGAGATTAGATGCCAGGGTCGGACTGGAGTTTACAAGGTGGGGGGTCCGGGTGCAGGGACCTGAGCAGAGAGCCGCTGTTCTGTGTACACACACTGAGAGGCACTCCTGGAAACCTAGAGGTGACTTTTCCCCCCTCCGCGCATAAAACCCGGGAGCCCAGGAAGTCACACAGCCAGGGCTCCCGGGAACCGGTTACGTTCCAAACCAGGGTGGCTTGTGAAGTAGACCGAGGGCTCTGCTGCTGCCCTCGAAGGACAGCAATAAGTGGGGCCGATTGTTTAAGATCCCCAAGCCCCTCCCCATCGCCTCTGGCCCGGAGGCTTCTTACGAAGAAGAGAAATGAGGGTGAATGAGGAACCGAGGACAGGAGGAGGGGAAGACTTTGTGCCAAAATTCTGAACAAGGCAGCCAGGGTCGCTGTCCACGCTCCCAGGAGAATGTGGACACCAAAGGCACATGCCTAAGGGCCCCGTGATGTGGGGGAGCAGACCCTGGACCAAAGAAAACTTAAACTGTGCCACAGGATAGAGATGAAGCCAACGGAAAATAGAAAGTCGTCCGTGAAATAAATCCCCTGCAGCCTCAGGAAGTGGCTAAGAAGCATGCCTACCTCCAACCCTTCTCCCCTCCCCCACCGCACTCTCACCCCCACTCACCCTCCACGCTAGCTCTTCCGGCATGAGGAGTTGGGGGAGCCAGGTGTGCAGGGAGGGGGGCTGTGCACAGGGAGGGGGATGCAACACCATGATTTCCTCCGGCTTTTTCAGAGAAAAGCCACCATGTTGATTTTTCTTTCCTGTAGTCCCAGCCCCGCCTGTTGGGCCAGGAGACCTAGTTCTGTGCTTACAAAGTGCAGTCACCTTTCCAGTCCTGTGTCCCACTCAGTGAGCTGTGAAGGTCACTGGGATCAGGTGGGAGGGGGGAAAGGGGTTCCACACCCAGGGTGATGGGCAGCAACAGCCCTCAGGTTCGCTTCTCTTGCTCAGAAGGGACCGGTCTGGTTCAGGCTCTCAAGTAACCTGAGGGGGGCCTTCCTGCAGGTGTGGGTGGTGCCACACAGCTTACAGCAAGGGGGGCTGAGCATTCCCATCTCGGTGCCACAGATGCCCTGCCTCCCATCGGGGTCTTTTTCTCCAGAGTCTCCTTCCTGATCAGGAGACACAGGAGCAGCCATGGAGTGCCTCCCCCACCGGGTCTGCCCAGCACTCAGGATGGAATTTCCAGGACCGCTCATTCTTCTCGCAAGATCCAGGCTCTCTGCAGAGCTCATGCTCTGTCCATCAGATGCCAGTGTGAGCTCACACACACACACACACACACACACACACACACACACACAGTGATGACAACCAAAATGTCCCCGGGGAGGGGGAGGGGTGGGAATCACCCTGCTCCCAG
>PVJN01018616.1:0-38634 GCA_004026805.1 Lasiurus borealis
GTTTTACCAAACTAGCTGTCTGTTCTAAAATCCAAGTGAGGCTTGGGTTTTCAGAATGCGTATGCTCCTGTGTTCCACAACATTCTAAAGATGAACAATCTACCCCACTAAGACTATTGCTACAGCTTTTGTTAAACTCAGCATTATTTTCACAGAGTCTTTCATCTTCAGCTTCATAAATCTTTTTCTCAGCTGGAGATACATGACAAAGGTCCATGTCCTGAATGGAGTCCAATAAATCTACAACATGTGGCTGTGGGGTGATTGATTTCAGATGTTTGAGCACATACTCTTCACAATGGCCAACTGCATCCAGAAGATTATTTATTTTACTGATCAAAGCCAAACTATTATCATGAAGGTGACACCAGGAGAGCAAAGCACTAAATGAAAATATAAACAAGAGTTAAATAGAGGAAAAAATTAAACAACCAGAGGCTTTTAGAACTTTCTATGATACATATTTCTTTTCTAGATAACACCATGCAAAGTGAATTAATAACAATATTGCAAGTCAAAATAAAGAAAGTAATAATGGCAAAATAGGATTAAAATATATATCTTTCAACAGAAATTAAACAATTGGGCTTAACCATATAAACTGTTTCTATATTATAACCCTTCCTTCACAGATTTACATCCATTTTTCCTCATTTTAGATTTTCCCTTATGACTATGTAGCTTCTGTTGAAGAGAGATACAACTCAGAGAGAGAGAGAGAGAGAGAGAGGCCAGGAAAATTAGTTTTTCTTTTAAAGACATTAAACAGCTTCTAAACTAGTGATTCTCAATCTTGGATGCACATTAGAATCACGTGGGGAGCTCTTGACACTATCAAGATCTAGGTCATATCCCAGAACAATTAAACCAGAATCTCTAGGAGTATTATTTTTTAAAGCTGCCCAGCTGATGTCAAGGTGCAGTCAAGGTTGAAAACCATTGTTCTAATCATAATATAGCAGTTGCTTGCCATCAAAACTGAAGGTTAGGGAAATAAGTTTTTAGGCAACTTCACTTTCCCAGCTTTGTAATAAATAGACACTGCTGAGTTAACAATTTTCTTGAAGGTAAAAATCATTCTATTCCGAATAAATATTTTTCTTTATTTTTCTTGTACAGGTAGTACTTTTGTTTTTTGGTAGATCAGAAAATCATGACATAAAAGTAATGCTGTTTTAAAATAGAATCAACTGATGAAAGAGACTTAGCAATAAGCTTTCTAAGCTTATAAAAGACTAGGGGCCTGGTGCACAAAATTCATGCAGTGGGGGATGGCAGTAAGAGGTCCCCTCAGCCCAGCCTGCCCCCTCTCACATATTGAGAGCCCTCAGAGGAAGTCCTACTGAGGCAACCAGGCTGATCAGAGGAAGCCACCAGCCCCATCACCCCGCTGCTGCAGCCACTGCCAGTCACCGCAGCTGCCAGGTGTTTTCATCAGCACGGACTCCAGTCCCTTCACCATGAAAAAATGACAGCTTTCTTTAGGCATTTTCAAAATGTGTCTTTCATAGGATATGACATTTCTTTCTTTCTTTTTTTTATCCTCACCTAAGAATATGTTTCCACTGACTTAGAGAATGTGGGAGAGAAAGGGAAAGACAGAGAGAAACATCAACGTGAGAGGAGCACTTTGACTGGCTGCCTCCTGAATGAGCCCTGACCTGGGCCCCAGCCAGGGAGGAGCCTGCCCTTGATCAGAATCTAACCAGACCCTGCAGTTGGCAAGCCCAGGCATTATCCACTGAGCCAAACTGGTTAGGGCAGGATATGACATTTCTTAGCCCTCCAGCAGCGGAACTTCTTCTTCTTTTTTTTTTTCTCCAGGAATGTGGTGGAAAAACCCTAGATCACTTTTTTGGATTCTTATACCCAAGTTACTAAGAATATTACCAGTGGCAAACAGGGAGCTTAGCCAATGAGCAGTCAGAAAAGGTATTTCCTCTGTAGTTCATACCAATCGCCTCTGATCTTTGGCTCCATCCCTGCCAAGGCCTAAAGCATCCCGGCCTAGGCAGGGGTCCCCCAGCTCCCTCCAATTGCCAGCTCCACCCCTGCCCAGGTCTCAAGCCTCTGGCCTGGCCTTGAGGTCCTGGACAGGGGAACCCAGCTCCCTCTGATCACCCAATCGCTCAGCTCCGCCCTTGCCTAGGCCCCAAACCACTGGTCCAGGCTTAGGGCCTGTGCAGGGGCCCCCCAGCTTCCTCCGATTGCCCAGCTCCACCCCTGCCCAGGCCCCAAGCCTCTGGCCCAAACAGGGGACCTCCAGCTCCCTCCAACTGCCCTATCACCCTGCCAAGGCTCCAAGCCTCTGGCCCAGGCTTGGGGCCTGGGCAGGGGACCCGGAGCTCCCTCCGATCGCCTGGCTCCACCCCTGTCCAGATCTCAAGCCTGGCTCTGACCCTGCCCAGGAGCCCCCTGGCTCAGGCCCTTCCCAGGTTGCTCAGGACCCATGGGGGCCTACCTCAGAGTGACCTAGGCGCTGAGAAAGTTCCCAGGACCCAGGCTGCTGGGCGCCTGCATATGCAAATTAACCTCCATCTTTGTTGGGTTAATTTGCATACTCACTCTGATTGGCTATGGGCATAGCAGAGATATAGTCAATTTACACATTTGTCTATTATTAGGTATGATGATTTAACCTGATGTAAAGATGAACATGATAATTTTCCTATAGTAGTAGACTACATATTCTTATTCTTACCACTGAATTTTCTAAAACCTTAAACACTACACTTTTTTGTTGTTTTGATAACTTGTTTTCTATCTTTTTAAAAATCATTGATTCTTTGCAGTATTTTCTCTACTGAGGGCAATTTAAAAGATACAGAGTATCAAAAAGAACAACTCCTTCATGCTCTTAGCTCCATGTGCTGTTTGACCAGTTGGCTCTGAAATATGCCCTTAGTGCTATGGAGTCTTGACAGGTATTCGATGTTCAGGACTAGAGTAAATGGGATCATTTTTCTCTCTATCACCAGTTTTAATTTTTATCATGAACTTCTGGTGTAGACTTCTGTCATGCTGTGTTCTGCCACACGTGCAAGACTAAAACGCTTTATTCAAAACCTGAAGATCTTTTAAATGATGTTGAGATACAGACTGGTGATAGTTCAGGTAGTAAAAAATACACACCTTCCTATCTTTTCTTTGCTATAAAGGACACCTGGCTCATATTAAAGTGGATGAACTGATAATCTTGACTTTTTGAAGGCAATATTATTCTAATGCTCTGCGGCCCTCTTGTGGGCACTTTTGCTTAAACACTTTGTTTTCACATACTACTTTTATAAAAATCTCCCAGTAGTCTTGAGGTTAAAATGACTCTGGCTTGAAGTTTTAAAAATTACCTCAATGTTCCTCTGAGTTGTCCATAGTTTATGATGACTTCTGCACCTTCTTTATATCCTTGGTTGAAGCCTTGTTGAAGGGCAACTGCTTTGCCAGCCTGTAGTCCATCTCTATAGCCTTCCTAAAAATAAGTAATCAAGAATTGCAGCTGTAACAAACACCAAGTGAACCACTGTAGGTTTTTCTAGAAAGTCATAGAATCAACTTAGAAAATCAATGAAAACAAGCTTTTCCTGTGTTATTTAATAACATGGTCCTAAAACATATGGCATAGCTACACAAAAGAGACTAGACTACACTTCTCATGTAAATATATTATTGGTCTATCCTATATGTTAGCAATGGCTTCACAGAAAGGATACATATCAAGAATTTCATGCCTGGCCCCTTTTGCAAATGACGGGATTGGTATGGTGGGTGAGGAAGCAAGGCAGTAGGTAGGGTTATCAAAGGTCTTGGGTAATTAACTGAAGTAGGGAGAGAGGAAACTGACTTAGCAAAAGGAAAATAAGAAATCTAGCTTCAGAAATTTTGCTTGATATCGAAATTCCACTGAACTGCAAGTTCACGGCGGGCAGGGACTTTTGTCCTGCGTCTCCTCGGGTGCCAGAGCACACAAAAGATGCTCCGTCCAAAGATGATCCCAGCCTCACATTACAGCGTTTCTGAAACTGACAACATGGTCGTGGGACTACGCAATTTACCTGATGGAAACATTAAACAAAAGCTGACTTAGGGCAATTTAACTGTTGGCCATGGTAGGGAGTGGAAGTGGACCTCACCACACCATTTGGTCCTGTAATAATAGCTGGAGCCTCACCATTTGGTCCTGTAATAGCTGGCTGGAGCGCTCCACGTGGAAATTGGGGGTGTGGTTATTAAGCTTAATCTCATGAATAGGGAGATGACAAATCAGAGATGGGTAAATCACACCTAACAAGTAAAAAAAAAAACCCCAACGTTAACCCTTTCTCACCTCGTCACCTGTATTACATGTGAGCTTCCCCTGACAGCCCTGGGACAACATCCTTCCGTTCACTGTTTCCATATGCGCACACGGATTAACATCACCCCTTACCTTCAGGCTGCTCACCCATTCAGCAATCCCGTCCACTGCGCACCAGCCCTCTGACAGCCATAACTAGTACAGTCAGGGTGCACATTTCCCCACCCCCTCCCTGCGGCCCTCGGCACCCACCCCTCTCTCCCAAGTTTGGGCAGTTCGTGGCGGTCGGACCCGGCGTCTGCCCCAGCCCCGCGGGCGCGCGCTGTGGCCTCACACGCCTCCCAGGGACCCACTGGGTCATCTCAGCAGGATGCGGGCCGCAGGGGGCCGGCCAGGCCAGGCCACGCCGGCCTCCGACGTCCGGCCGAGACTCTCCGCAAGCCCGCGCGCGCCCCTCGCCCCGCAACCCGGCGCAGCAGGGACCCCGCGCCCTCCACGCCGCTTTACTTTGACTCGTCGCCGCATCTGGCTCCGCCATTCCCGCTGCACCAGGAGCGACTCGTCCGCTTCCTCGTCAAACACTTCCCCCTCCTCCTCTCCGCCACCCCGGACCACAGGGGATGCTTGGACCCACGACATCGCTAGGCAACCCCCGGGCCACGGGAGCGCCGGAAGCGCCCGCAGCCCCTTCCGGTCTGAGGGGCGGGGGGGGGGGGGGGAATGACTGGCTGGGCGTGGGGGCTGCGCATGCGCAGAGAGTGTGCGCAGGTGGGCGGGGCGGACTGGTGGGAGCCGGCCTTTGCGGGGAGCTTTCCCCCCGCTGGTGTTCCTGGGCATGTCAACTTGAGAAACGTTTACACCTGCAGGGACTATTTTAAAAGTTTATTTGAGCCAAACTGACGACAGTTTCCGGGGAGCAAAAACTCCACGGGTTGAGAAAATGCCCAGGAAAATGGCAGCTTTGCACTTTATGTACAGTATGTCTTACACCCAAAGGAGGAGGCCCAGGGGTGACATGAAATCCACTGGTGGTAGGTTAGGGAGGTGGGAGAGAGCAAAGCCTCTGGGACTGGATAACAAGTAAGATGAATAGACACATTTTATATTGGTGCGGGCAGGATGGTTCACAATGAACATTTACAACACACAGAGATGGACCAGACAGCAATGAGGGGCTCCTGTGCTCTGCTCTGGAGGGAGATTGTGCCCTGAGGGGTATATGGCAGTTAATAAAGGGAGTTATTCGGACATTCATAGATGCAAAAAGACAGTGACAGTAGATAGGCTCAGTGAAGAGGGGCTTTTTGTCAAGGAAGATACTGGTCTAAGGCCTAAGGCCTGACCACCCATCACGATTTGCTTTCAGTTAGCAAGTTTTGGTTTCAGCCAGTACCATGTGGTTACTTTAGGTCTCAGTTTGTGGGACCCTGCCATGCTGGCCTCCTCTGAGCTTGTCAGGTTTAGTGTTTGGTCTGTTTTTTTTTTTTTTGTCCACAGGCTTCTTCAGTTGTCTGGAAGTGTCAACTTGTGCCTCTTGTGGGTAAGGTGATTCCTTCCTCACACCAGGGCCCTCTGATCTTGACCCCTGCCAAAGGCAGCCTGGGGCCTCAGAGAAACACTTTCCATTTCCCCAGAGGGTCTCCACAGAATTTTGGAGAGGCTGGGTTTGTAAAACCATTCAAGGTTGTTCAGTTGATGGGCAGCTAGCTACTGGGCAAGGACTGCATGTCTTTTAGAATCTCTGTCAGTGCATATAAGGGATTTGACAGCTGACGTTTTAGTTATTAAGAGTGTGGAGCAAAGGAAAATAGAATTAAAAATTAGATACTAGGGCCACTTTGAGATCAATATACTGGGTAGGGCAAAAGTAGAGTATGTTTATAAAACATACATTTCTTATTGATCACAGTATCTTTCCCTGGGTCCCTAAAAGTAGACTATTGGCTAGATTATACTCAGCTCCAACAACTAGGAAACACAAAGGGTCTAATTACACTAGAAAAATTGGAGGTTAAATATTTACTGTAAAAATAGCATGGAGATATTTTACAGTTAAATCCTTTTTAAAGAAAAAAATAGATAATTAAAAAATTTATTTTTACTATTTTAGGGCAATGAAAAAGATAGAAACTCCTTAAATAACTTAGTGAAGCTAGTTTTATTGTAACCTGACATCCTCTCTCTCCCTCACTCTCCCCACCAAAGTTCAAGTTAGCTTATGAGTATGTATTAAAAGGGAATTCCATATCTTATCCAAAGAATAATTCAAGAGATTTTATTCCAGGAAAGTCAACTGTTGCAATATTAAGCAATTTATATGGATATTTTATTTCTTCAACCATTTAAAGGAGAAAAGCCATGTTATCTAATAAATGATGACAAGTTACTTGAAAAATTTAAAAACCATTTTTAACAAAATAAAATAGAAACTACAAATTGATAAAGACTTTATTAAAAAATTCAACATCAGGTAGTTCTCAGATGTTAAGATAATCCTTTAGAGAAAAGAGAGAACATCTGGTGATCACCATTATTCAACATTCTTTTAGAGACTAGTGAGAGGTAAATGTAGTAATCTGTATAAATGTTGAATAATAAAAGATGGAATTATTTCTCTTTAGTGTTTATAGATTATATACCTAGAAAACCCAAAGGCCTTCAGTTAAAAGCAGCAGGATAAGGAAATTTTATAAGGTCTTTGGGTATAAAAAAAATAAACAGACCAATAGCCTTTTTATTTTCTGCAATAACTGTCTAGAAATATAAATCAGGTCAATATTCCACTTGCAATACTAAGAAATACTATTAGGTATAGTATTTATATATTTGTTTAGTATTTTGTAGTAAGTATAGTACAGGAATATATTTTAAAAAGTCATATTTATACCCTAGCTGGTTTGACTCAGTGGATAAAGCATTGGCTTGTGGACTGAAGGGTCCCAGGTTCGATTCTGGTCAAGGGCAATGCTAGGGTTGCGGGCTCAACTCTCAGTGGGGGGCATGTAGCTGATCAATGATTCTCTCTCATCATTGATGATTTTCTCTTTCTCTTCCCTTCCTCTCTGAAATCAATAAAAATATATTTTAAAAAGTCAGCTTTATTGTGGTATAATACTCATTATACATGGTGATAATGCATACATTTTGAGTGTACAATTTTGACAAGTAAATATACCTGTGTAACCACTCCTAATCAAGTTATAGATATTTCCATCACCCTGTAAAATTGCCTCATACTTCTTTACAGATAATTCTTCATCCTCTGAGGCAATCCCTGATCCAATTCTTATCATTCAAAATTAGTGTTTTTTTAAAAATATATTTTATTCATTTTTTACAGAGAGGAAGGGAGAAGGATAGAGAGTTAGAAACATCGATGAGAGAGAGACATCGATCAGCTGCCTCTTGCACACCCCCTACTGGGGATGTGCCCGCAACCAAGGAACATATCCTTGACTGGAATCGAACCTGGGACCCTTCAGTTTGCAGGCCGACGCTCTATCCACTGAGCCAAACCAGTTTCAGCCAAAATTAGTTTTGCCATCTTTTATATATTTAGCTTCTTTGATTCAACATGTTTTTGAGATTTATTCATGTGGTTGCATGTATTATTAGGTTGTGTGTTTTTTTTTTCTTGTTAAGTACTCTTTTCATAATTTATTCTTTTACAAGTTGTTGGACATTTGGATTGTTTCCAGTTTTTGTCTGTTTTGAATAAAGCTGCTATGAATATTCTTGTCCAAGTCATTTTGTGTACACATTTTCATTTGCCTTAGGTAAATATCTAGATGTGGGTTTGTTGAGTCAAATGGTAAATAAAAACTTAGTTTATAAGAAACTGCCGAACTGTTTTTCAAAACAACTTTACTCTCCCACCAGCAGTGTATCTGAGTGTCAGTTGCTGCACATTCTCTTCCTCACTTGGAATTGTCAATCTTTTTAATATTAGCTCCTCTGATAGGTGTGTAGTGGCATCCTATTATGCTTTTTATTTTCATTTTCCAGATGACTTATGATATTGAACACCTTTTCATGTACTTTACTTTCCATTTTTCTGTCTTTGGAAATAAAGTCCTTGTCCCTTTAAAAAAATGGGTTGTCTTATTGCATTTTAAAGTTTCTTATATATTTTGCACATAAGTTCTTTGTCAGATACATGAATTGCAAATATGTTCTTTGCAGTAGTTATAATCCATCAAGAGACAGCTGTGCAGAGAGAGGTAGTTAGGAGTTCTTGAAGGGTTTTAGGGATAGGGAGCATAGTGCCTGTGAAGGATAAAAAGAGGAGGAAACAGGGAAAGCCAATACAAAGGGATACTGAAGAGTGCTGAGCGAAACAAGCCAGTTCAAGAAAGACAAGTATCACATGATCTCATTCATATGTGGAATCTTATGAACAAAACGAACTGATGAACAAAATAGATCCAGAGGCACAGAATCGTGGAACAAACTGGGGAATCTCAGAGGGAAGGTGGGGAGAGAGGAACCAAAGAATTTATATGCACAACCCATGAACACAGACAATCGTGTGATGAAGGCCTGGGAGTGTGGATATGGAGTGGAGGAGGTCATTGGGGGGAGGAGAGGGGGTGAAGGGAACATCTGTAATAGGTTTAACAATAAAGATAAATTTTTAAAAAAGGGGAGGGGGATGCTGATCTTATCCCTACAATAGGAAAAGGAGGAGGAAGCAGGATTGGGCTGAGGAATCTTCAGATCGGTATGTAGACTTGACTAAGTCTTCGCCAATATAAAAGGGAGCTTGGGGCAAAAGGCAAAGAGAAGTTCTATGTTATGCACACAAGGCCTGGCCTTGGTACCCCTGCCATGCTCAGTTATTGGCTGGGGCACGACTTTGTAGAATGTGACCTTGGTAGGAAATCTGAGGCAGATTTCCACGTAGTAGTAGTCCTGTAGGTGCTAACAGCTGGAGGCTGACAGCTGAATGCCTTTGTCAAGAATAAGATGATCTTTCAAGGTCCTTTCAAATGTGATTCTTTTTTTTTCCCTTCTAAAATCACGTTTCTTTTTAAAATGAACTGTAAATAACGGTGACAACCCCCTTCATAAATTTTGGTGTCACAGCATGAACTTACTCAAATAATTTAGAAACTTATCTTGCAGTTCAGTATTTTTTATATAAATTCTCTATGATGAGGAGGTCAACCGTTAGGATGCACTAGATTTTTTCCCCCTGTTCTGTTTATCCGTCATCCTGTCTTTTCTTTCAAAGGCCTCCAACAATTATTTTTTATGTCCTTCTATCTCCCATCTCCTGCAAAGTTTCATTCTTTATCTCAGTTTCCTACACTTTATTTGTGCTTTTTTGTAAACTGCTATTTGGTAGTTGGCATAATAAACTCTAAAAGGGCACAGACCTTTTTCTTGGTTCCTTGTCAAAGTTTCTACTATACTGGCTTTAATCATTAAGTCTCTGGCAACCAGCCAGCAGAATTCCTGATTTCTATGTGTCAAGGGAAGTAGTTTTCCATTTTTCTTCTAAAACTTTCTAAACTTTAGGAAGTTCCTTCTAAACTTTCATATCTTCTGTGAAGTTCAGTGTTATTCAGTTGAGTAAGTCTTTGGGTGTCATCTTTTAATTTTAATATCATGTTTTCTCTAAGGCTGTATTAAAAATATAATTGTTGCTACAGTTGAAAATGATGGAAGAACATTCAAAATATGGCTTTTAAAGAGAGAGTTTTAGAATAAGTACAGTAGATAGATTGATTCTGGGTAGAGTTGCTTTTATTTTAAAGTATTGTGTCTACAGAAGACCCCAATTATAATATAGCTGTCAAAGCTATGAGGAAAATTTTAGTCCAATATGGAATGTTTGTTGTGTATTAACTAGGACAAAGTAGAAATATCAGATAGGAAGGCTGATTGGTGTTTCAAATAGTCAATTGATGGGCAGCTATGTCTGAAGTATTTAAGCATGTTCAAATCTGTCTTATATTTCAAAAATGCATTCCTCAACTCCAAGCTCTCCTTTGGCTACTCTGGGGGTTGGGGTAAGGAAAAATATCAACCAATTGTTTCCACTATGTGTCCTGACTAGGGATCAAACTTGCAGCCTAGGTATGTACCCTGATTGAGACTCAAAACTGCAACCCTTTGGTGTACATACAGGGATGATGCTCCAACCAACTGAGCCACCTAGCCAGGGCTATTAATATTTCTTGAAGAGACTATCCTTTTTCCCATTGACTATTCTTGGCTCCCTTGTCAAATATTAGTTTAACATATATATGTGGGGGTTTATTTCTGGCCTCTCTAGACCTATTTCATGGTGGGGATTGTTTTGGCCTATTTTTATTCCAGCAAAATACTTTTTAAAATACGATAGTTTTGTAATATATTTTAAAAGCAGGAAGAGTAATTTCTTCAGTTTTGTTTTTTCTCATGATTGATTTGGCTACTTGGGATCTTTTGTAATTCCATAGAAATTTAGGATTCTTTTTCCTATTTCTGTGAAAAATGTTATTGGAATTTTGATAAGGATTGACTTAAATCTATGAATGGTTTTGGTAGTATGGACATTTTAATAATATTAATTCCTTCTCTCCATAAACATGAATATGTTTTCATTGGTTTGGATCTTCTTTAATTTCTTTCTTCAAAGTCTTATAGTTTTCAGTATATAGATCTTTCTCTTCCTTGGTTAAATTTATCTCTAAGTGTTTTTTTGTTTTTGATGCTATTGTAAATGGAATTGTTTTCTTTTTTAAAAAAAATATATTGTATTGATTTTTTACAAGGAGGAAGGGAAAGGGATAGAGTGTTAGAAACATTAATCAGCTGCCTACTGCACACGCCCTACTGAGGATGTGCCCACAATCAAGGTACATGCCTTGAATGGAAATGAACCTGGGAGCCTTCAGTCCGCAGGCCAATGCTCTATCCACTGAGCCAAACCAGTTAGGGTGGAATTGTTTTCTTTTTCTTTTTTTAAAATATTTTTTAATTGATATTTTACAGAGAGAAAGGGAGAAGGATAGAGAGTTAGAAACATCGATGAGAGAGAGACATGGATCAGCTGCCTCTTGCACGCCCCCTACTGGGGATGTACATGCCTTTGACGGAATCAAACCTGGGACCTTTCAGTCTGCAGACTGACACTCTATCTACTGAGCCAAACCGGTTTCTGAAAGGAATTATTTTCTTTCTTTATTTTTCAGGTATTTCATTTTTCATGTGTAGAAACACAACTGATTTCTGTATGTTGATTTTATATCCTCCAACTTTACTAAACGTATTGATTAATTCTAAAATGTCTTAGTTGAGTCTTTAAGATTTTCTATATATAAGATCATATTATTTTCAAATAAGGACAATTTTACTTTTTCTTTTTTTGATTTGGATATATTTTATTTTGCTGTCTTGCGTGATTGCTCTAGTTAGGATTTCCAGTACCATGTTGAATAAGAATGATAATAGTAGTCACCCTTGTTTTGTTCCTAATGTTAGAAGATAAGCATTCAACTTTTCACCACTGAGTCTGATGTTAACTGTGTTTGTCAAATATGGCCTTTATTATATCGAAGTATGTTCCTTTTATACCCAATTTGTTGAGGGTTTTTTTTTTTAAATAATGAAAGGGTGTTGTATTTTGTTAAGTGTTTTTTCTATATTTATTTAGATGATTATATATTTTTTATCTTTCATTCTAATAATATGGTATATCAGATTTATTGATTTCATATGTTGAACCATTTTTGCATCCCAGAGATGAATTTCACGTGATCATGGTATATGTTGTACTTTGTTTGATCAATATTTTGTTGAGAATTTTTTATATCTATATATCAGAGATATTTCATTTATTTATATATGAGATATATTTATTTATTTATTCAAATTATATATCTATAATTTTCTTTTCTTGTAGTGTTCTTTTCTGGCTCTAATGTCAGGGTAATGCTGGCTTTGTAAAATGAGTTTGAAAATATTTTCAATAATTTGGAAAAGTTTGAGGAGGATTGGCATTAATTCTTTCTTAAACATTTAGAAGAATACAGTATTAAAGTCATCTGGTCTTGAGCTTTGCTGTGTTGGGAGGTTTTAGATTACCGATTCAATCTCCTTATTCATTATTGGTCTTCTCTTCATGATTCAGTTTTGACAAGTTGTGTGTTTCTAGGAATTTATCCATTTCTTCAAGAATATCAAATTTGTTGATATATACAGGGTGGGGCAAAGTAGGTTTACAGTTGTCAGCATGTGAAACACAGAGTTTATTTTTGTATTATTATTTATTGCATATTTTCTGTAATTGTTCCTAATAGTCAGTTATGATACTAGTAGAGGCCTGGTGCACAAAATTTGTGCCTGGGTAGGGTCCTTAGGCCTGGCAGGTAATCAGGGCCAATCTGTGGGGTGACTGGAGGGGCAATCAGGGGGCCCTGCTGACACTCACCTTGGCAGCCCTAAGGCCTGTGGGCTGGGGGCAGTTCCTGCATTGAGCATCTGACCCCTGGTGGTCAGTGAGTGTCATAGTGACCAGTTGTTCCGTGGGTTGGTCCACCATTCGGTTGATTTGCATATTAGGCTGTTATTATATAAGATATATTTGTGTGATATTAATTATAATGTCTCTTCTTTAATTTCTGATTTTATTATTTACTTATTTTCTCTTAGTTAATATAGTTAAAAGTTTGCCAATTTTGTCTACCTTTTCAAAATTTTTAAAAAATTAGTTTTGTTATATTATTTTTTGTGGTCTCTATTTCATTTATTTATTTTCTTATTTTTGTTTAGTAACTTCATTCTAGTAACCTTTGGGTTAGTTTGTTTTTATTTTTCTAGTTCCCTAAGGTTAACATATCTCAAATATGTTACTTATTGAGATATTTCTTTTTATAAATATATACATTTGTTGCTATAAATGTCCCTCTAAGAACTACTTTGGGAGTATCCCATGGATTTTGATATGTTGTGTTCCCATCTTCATTAGTTTTGAGATTTTTAAAAATTTTCTATTTGGATTTCTTCTTTGACCTTTAGTTTGTTCAGGGGTGAATTATTTAGTTTCCACATGTTTATAAACTTACTTGTTTTTCATTACCTTGACAACCCTGTGGAGTATTGGCTTGGACTGTCCCCGGTTGAGTTTGCCTAA
The DNA here is from genome assembly GCA_004026805.1 of Lasiurus borealis. Taxonomy (NCBI): domain Eukaryota; kingdom Metazoa; phylum Chordata; class Mammalia; order Chiroptera; family Vespertilionidae; genus Lasiurus; species Lasiurus borealis. The sequence goes on from PVJN01018616.1 coordinate 13,416, forward strand.
TATTGTTCTCATAATTAGACTGAAGTTAGTTTGTTGTTTCTTATTTTTATTTTTTTGAAAGAATACTAGAAGGGTGAAGTGCCTTTTTCATCACATCATATTGGAGGTAAATGTCATCCACATGACATACTGGTGATGTTAAGTTTCATCAGTTGGTTAAGGTAGTGTTTGCTAGGTTTCTCTATGGTACAATATATTATTTATTGTCTGTCTTCACCATTAAAATTTAAGGTCTATCAGAGTAGAGATGATATATTTTGTTTACTGCTATATCCACAGTGTCTAGAATGGTACATGACCCCTAGGCACTCAATAAATATTTGTTGAATGAATTAGTCAGTAAATTGAAAAATGAATTAGATGATACTTAGCTTCCAATTTTGACAAATTCTTTTTGAAAAGTTGTTCTGATCTTACTTGTGATTACTAAGAGCAATTATATGAGGTTACATAGTCTATATGTATGAAATGTAGCACAGTGCCTGTCACAAATTACCTAACATGTATGGACATTAGCATACATTGGTTGATAGATGACTTACTTATTAAGACTATATTTAATTTTGTCTTGAAAAGCCAGGGTAAGATTATCTAAGCCAACTTTGTCCAGATTTGGAATTTGTATACAGTATTTGAATGAGGTTTTAGGTTTTAGTAAGACCTAGATTTTCAAACCTTATTTCTACCACTTCTTAGAATTGTGTTTCTTGGCAAGTGATCTAGCCTCTTTGAATTTTCTCATTTCTGATATGGGAGAAATTGTTCTTTTTTTGTAAGTTGACATTAGAATTTAGTTAAATTTTTACATAACAAGTCATCTACTCAGTCATCTACATTTTGTTCAATAAGTGCTGGTTTCCTTCATTTTCTACAATCTTCTAAAGCATGGCATCATATTAGTCCTCTTATTCTGGGGCAGTCATTTTCTCTGGAAGATCATAGGCTAAAACTTTCATTATAAAACCTATCTGGCATATATACAAAGATACATTATTATTTTCCTGGTGAAATGTAAATATTTTACAAATGTGCACTGAAAATCAGTTTAGCCTCATGCAATGTCTGCCCCAGCAGTTAATGTGGCTCAATATAAAATTTGTCATTTTATAAGCACTTGAAATATCACCCCGTTTCTTATACCCCCGCACTACACTTGCTTACTTGGTAGTGTCAGTTTGCCTCCTTATTTCAGCAGCTGAGTGACATACCTCTGTTTTACTGGTGTACCGGTTAATAATGGCAGATTTTGTAATCAAAGAAAACATGGTAATTTCAAGAGAAACATCAAAAGTGCTTTATTCAAAGTAATTCCCATCGCTAGCTACACATTTCCCCCATCTTTAGGTAATTTGTGGATACTGTCCCTATAGAACTTTTCTTGTTTTGAGGCAAACCATTCAGAGATCCAATTTTCCACTTCTCTGTACATTTTGAAGTGCTGCTCAGAAAACATGTGTGCCATCCATCAGAACAAGTGGTAATCTGAAGGAGCAAGGTCTGGTGAATACAGCGGGTGGGTTAATACTTCCCAGGCAAGATCTTTTAACGTGTCTTTGACTGGTTTTGAAGTGTGTGATAGTGTGTCATCATGAAGCAAAATTACTTGGCTGTGTTTTCTGGCCCATTCTGGTCATTTCATGATTAAAGCATGGTTCGAATTGAATACTTATTGTTGGTAGTTATCAGTATTAACGGTTTTATCTAGTATTAGAAGCTCATAATACACCACACCTTCTTGATTCCACCAAACGCAGAGCATTGTCTTCTTTCCGAAGCGATTTGGCTTTGTAGTCGTTGATGCTGATGGTTGACCTGGATCAACCCGTGATTTTGTGCACTTGGGATTCTCAGAATAAATGCACTTTTCATCACCAGTCACAATTCGATGCAAAAAAAAAAGACTTTCTTTCATGCTGTTGAAGCAAAATTTTACTCATAACTTTTCTGTTTTCCATTTGTCTTTCATTCAGTTGATGTGGCACCCAATTTCCTTCCTTTAAAATCTTTCCATTGCTTGTAAACTATCAGAAATTGTTTGCTGAGCAACTTTAATCTTTCTGCAAGTTGTTTTTGAGTTTGGCATGCATCTTCATCCAATAATGTTTGTAATTGTTGGTCTTCAAACTTTTTTGTTTGACCTGGACGTTCTTTATCTTTCACATTGAAATCATCATTTTTAAAGCATTTAAACCAGCGTTCACAAGTATCTTGAGATGGAGCATGTTCACCATAAGCTTCCTGAAATAAACAATAACTTTTTCTTCGAAACAAAGTAATGAATTAAAACTTCCTGCAAATGCTCTTTTTTTTTGCAAGAAATTCAACATTTTTAAGGCTAAAAATGCCTATGATGTTAACACCTTCAGCAAATTTGACATATGAAGTTTTGAAGCTTGCTGTCAATTTAACCAAATAGCATACATATCAAATCTCATATATATCAACATATGTGTAACTCCATCTATTGAAAAAAATCCGCATTACTAACTGGTACACCTAGTATAATTTGCCAAGTGATAGAAGAGGCCAGGCAAGTCTGTATTACCCAAGTAACATCACTAAAGCCTAGTTTTTAAAGAAGAAAAGAAGACAGTAAGACTTAGCTCAATGGTGATATATTCTGTGGGAATGTACATTCTCTGCAAGTTGCTTGTGATATTTTTCTGTACATCCAGAGAAGTGGAGGGACATATTTCAACTTCCTATTGACATGGGCTCCCAGTTCTTGTATAGGGATTTGTAAAATTCTATCCCTTTGAATCTTGTGAGTGATCTCTGGATATCCTCTAGGCTCTCTTTCATAAACCTTTCAACACACAGAGTTCAGTGAACTGGACTAGAAAATGTGTATGTGTAAGTGTGTGTGTGTGTGTGTGTGTGTGTGTGTGTGTGTGTGTGTGTGTGTTTGTTTCCTCACGTACGGGCACCTTTGTAAAACTGCCTTGATTGCAGTGCTGATATTCTGTCACTTTCTGGTCTGAATTTACTCTGGTAATAAAATGGAAGCATCCCCCTGAAGTGTAGCAGTCAAGTCTCCCCCTTTATTTAGTTGAGTCAGCTTAATGTAGTTCGGTGTTCTGTTCTTCCTTTTGTTTCCTTTCTGTTTATCTTCTCTAGAACCTATCATCATGTGTTGAGTTCAGGGGAAAATCATTTCCCTGGAGCTGTGACAATTCTCCATGTGAATAAAGACAGGGATCATGTTTAATCTTCAGGGGTGACAAGGGAGGGTGAAATTTGCCAAGCGTTTTATAGTTTCAAAGTGTCTACATTTTCTATTTTCAACTTTTCAGGGGAAAGTATAAATCACTTAAACGCTGGAGAGGCAACGTTTTCCTTCGCAAATCATCAGACAATAATCAGTGATGGAGGTTGTCCAGCTACACAAGATTTTTATGACACCACCGGAGCAGAAACCATTTACTTCACACTCCTTTTTTAAAAAAATATATTTTTATTGATTTTTTTACAGAGAGGAAGGGAGAAGGATACAAAGTCAGAAACATAGATGGGAGAGAAATATCGATCAGCTGCCTCCTACATATCCCCTAAGAGGGATGTGCCGAAACCAAGGTACATGCCCTTGAGCGAAATCGAACCTGGGACCTTTCAGTCCACAGGCTGACCCTCTATCTGCTGAGCCAAACTAGCCAGGGCTTTACTTCACACTCTTGCTGAGGAGGAGGAGGAAAGCACCCAGAGCAGACTTGCTGTTATAGTTTTGGAAGCTGGAGATTCCGGATCAGGATGCTAGCTCATTGGTTTCTGGTGAAGGCCCTCTTCCAGTTTGCTGACCGGTAACTTCTTGTGCCCTCACTTGATGGAAGTGAAATCTCTGTGCTTTTTTTTTTTTTTTAAATAAAGTCTAGGAATTGAAAACAGGTTAGCAGAGCTGGAATATGATGAGCCCTGGAGAGAGTGATAGGAGATGGAGTAACAGAGGTGGTCAAGGCCAGATCTCATGTAATGGTGTATAACCCAATAGGAAGTTTGAATCCATTTGAATGCATAGGAAGTCCCTGAACTTTCATAAGCTGAGGAATGACCTGATTTATTTACATTTTAAGAAAGATTACTCTGACTATAATCTGGAGAATGGCTAGGAGGGAGATAAAGAGCAAAAAGAATGATGTACCCCACTCTGGGTTAGGAATCCCTCCAAGATATTCCTAAAGAAACTGGTACTTTTTTTTTTTTGAACAAAGCACTTATAATCACAAAAGCAACTTTCTGTTTATTTGTTTATCATCTCTACCACTCTGAGAGCTCCTTCAGGGTAGGGATTGTGCCTCATATCTCCATGCCATACAATAAATGTACTTTTAAGAAATGGGGAGCCGAAACCAGTTTGGCTCAGTGGATAGAGTGCTGGCTTGTGGACTGAAAGGTCTCACGTTCGATTCTGGTCAAGGGCATGTACCTTGGTTGCAGGCACATCCCCAGCAGGAGGTGTGCAGAATGCAGATCAATGTTTCTAACTTCTATCCCTCTCCCTTCCTCTCTGTAAAAAATCAATAAAATATATTTTAAAAAATGGGGCAAAAAAGCACTAAACTGAGCATCAGAATCAACCTTTTCTTTCTGAGTCTCTAGCTCTGTCATCTAAACAGAGTCTCATCTAAGGACCTGTCCAGATATAAATTCTGTAAACTATGTTTGGGGGAGAAAAAGAAACATTTTCTTTGAGGCATCACAGTAAAAGGTCTGAAAGGGAGTGGGATGAACAGAGTGCATATATAGTGGAGGTAGGGTGTGGATAGGAGATAAATTAGGTAGTTCAAGAGCCATTATTTTCTGTGTTTATTTTTTAACTTAAAAAAATTTATTTTTTTAATTACAGTTGACATACAATATTACATTAGTTTCAGGTATACAACATAGTAATTATACATTTATATACTTTACAAAGTGATCATCCCAAGAATCTAGCACCCATCTGACACCATAATACTTATTACAATGCTATTGACTATATTACCTATGCTGTACTTTACAGCTTTGTGACTATTTTAATCACTGGCAGTTTGTACTTTTTTTAAAAAAATATATTTTATTGATTTTTTTAGGGAGGAACGGAGAGGGATAGGGAGTTAGAAACACTGATAAAAGAGAAACATTGATCAGCTGCCTCTTGCATACCCCTGTCTGAGGATGTGCCCACAACCAAGGTACATGCCCTTGACTGGAGTCGAACCTGGGACCTTTCAGTCTGCAGGCTGATGCTCTATCCACTGAGCCAAACCAGTTTTGGCTGTATCTATGAGTTTGTTTCTGTTTTATTTGTTCATTTATTTTGTTTTTTAGATTCTAGGTATAAGTAAAATTATATGGTATTTGTCTTTCAATGTCTGATTTATTTCACTTAGCACAATACCCTCTAGGTCCATCCATGTTGTTGTAGATGGCAAGATTTCATTATTTCTTATTGCTGAGTCATAGTCCATTGTGTATAGTATGTTGCTTCCATATCTTGGCTATTGTAAGTAATGCTGCAATTAATATAGGGATGCATGTATCTTTCCTAATTAGTGGTTTGGATTTCTTTGGTTAAATACCTAGAAGTGGAATTGCTGAGACATACGGTAGTTCTCCTTTTATGTATACGTTGTTATTCCTTCAGCCACCATATATCTTTTGATGGGTGCATTTTGTTAATTTCCATTTAAAATGATTGTTTATAGAAATGTAGTTATTGCCATTTTATTATTCATATTTTTTATCTTTTTATTCTTCTCTTGAAAGAAGATCCTTTAACATTTCTTGTAATACTGGTTGGTGGGTGGTGATTAACCTCTTTAGTTTTTATTTGTCTGGGAAGCTATTTATCTGTTTTTCAATTATAAATGATGACTTTGTTGGGTAGAATAATCTTGGTTGTGGGTCCTTGCTTCTTATCAGTTTGAATATTTTGTGCCAATCCTTTCTGACCTGCCAGGTTTCCATTTAGAGATCAGCTGACTGTCTTATGAGAGCTCCCTTCTGGGTCTTTAACTGCTTTTCTCTTGCTACTTTTAAGACTCTCTGTTTGCCTTTAACCTTTGATATTTTAATTATGATATGTCTTGGTGTGGGCTTGTTTGGGACTCCCTGCATTTCTTGGACTTCTGTGTCTATTTTCTTCACCAGAGAAGTATGTTTTATTATTGTTGTTATTATTATTATTATTATTATTATTATTATTTCTTTAAATAGGTTTTCAGTCTCTTTCTCCCTCTTTTTTTTCTGGTACCCTTGTAATGCAATTCTTGGTACATTTGATGTAGTATAGAGGTCCTTTAAACTATTCTCATTTTTAAAATTCTTTTTTTCTTTTTAAGTGGATGTTTTTTGCTACCTTGTCTTACAGATCACTGATTCAATTGTTTGCTTTTGATCCCTTGTAATGTGTTCTTCATTTTAGTTATTACATTCTTCATTTCTGATTTTCTTCTCATGTTTTCTATATCCATTTCTATGTTCCCTATTTTTTATTTTATTTTATTATGTTTCCTATTGCTTTGCTGAAGTTTTTACTGAGATCATCTATTCTTTCCTTAAGTTCATTGAGCATTCTTTTAAAAAAATATATTTTATTGATTTTTTACAGAAAGGAAGGAAGAGGGATAAAGAGTTAGGAACATCAATGAGAGAGAGACATATCGATCAACTGCCTCCTGCACACCCCCTACTAGAGATGTGCCCGCAACCAAGGTACATGCCCTTGACTGGAATCGAACCTGGGACTTTTCAATCTGCAGATCAACACCCTATCCACTGAGCCAAACTGGTTTAAGTCATTGAGCATTCTGATAGCCAGAGTTTTTAACTTGGCATCTGGTAGATTGTTTGTCTCTTTTTCTAGAGTTTTGTCCAGTTGTTTCATTTGAGATAAGTTTCTTTGTCTCCTCACTTTTTTTGACTTCCTGTATTTTTTTTTCTGTTTATTAGGTAGATCTGCTATGTCTCCCAGTCTTGATAGAGTATCATTATATGGAAGATGTCTTGTGGGGCTCAAAGGTGCAGTCTCCCTGGTCACTTGTGGGGTTTTGCATGTGGAGGAGCCCCAATTGCTCTTGTCGGTGCATTGGGTTGACTCTCAGAATGACTGTGAATACATCAGATGAGCTATTATGTGGGGACTGATTCCACTGAGTGCTCTTAATGTTAGCAAGATTTTGGTGTCAGCTGAGTTTGGCTTTAGACATGTCATTTGTGAAGCTGGTTGGGTGGTGCTCTGGTGTGGTCTGAAGCCAACCATCAGGTGATCCTCTTGTGAGGTATTTCTGGGAGGTAAGGCCAGCTATTCTTTTGCCAGGCTTGGAGCCCTTTGATAGGAGCTACAGAGTGATCTGTGGTTGGTTGCCTAAGAGAGGCTATGTCGTGATTCAAGGTCAGCTGCCACTTGTGCTGGGCTTGGGGCCTCTTAGCAATTGCTGCAAGGCACAGTGAAGTCCTCCCTATTTCTGATTTTATTTTATTATGTTTCCTATTTCTTTGTTGAAGTTTTTACTGAGATCATCTATTCTTTCCCTAAGTTCATTGAACATTCTTTTTTTTTTTTAAATATATTTTATTGATTTTTTACAGAGAAGAAGGAGTTAAAAACATCGATGAGATAGAGACATCCATCAGCTGCCTCCTGCACACCCCCTACTGGAGATGTGCCCATATCTCCACAGCCGCTGCTGTTTGGGGTTTGTGATCTTTAAGAGGGATTGGGAAAGTCCACAGCATGAGCTGAGGCAGGCTGCTTGTGTGGATGAGCTGCTGGAAGAGATGGGTGAGTTGGCTGGGGCAGGATCTCAGGGAATCACCAGGGTGGAGTGAGTGGTGTTAGTTATGTTAATGGGAAACAGATTTGACATTAACCTGTTTCTGGCTGGGTAGGTCAGAGGGTGTTCAACAACGGAACAATGGTACCTGTGGGCACTTCTGTCCCCAGAGAGAGTTGTCCTGACCCTTACTCCTTCAGCTATCACCGTGAAGTAGGCAATTTCACTTCCTTTCAAGCTGCTGCTCCAGCACTGGAACTCACAGCCAGGGCCTTTGTGAGTGAGTGAGTTTGCGTGCAGGCTCTATAACAGGATGTCCGCATCTCCACAACTCCTCTGTCTCACTCAGCTGCAATTCCCATTGGTTTTCACAGCTAGATGTTATGAAGACTCCTCTTTCAGGCGCTGGTACCTTCATCTGAGAAGCTGGTGTGGGGCTGGAGCCCCTCACTTCTTGGGGTGGGGGGACTTCCATAGCTCAGATATCCCTCAGATTTTTTAACTGCCATACCCCATGGGTGTGGGACTTGTCTGATCCTTATCTTTGTCACTCCTGCCAGTCTCAGGGTAGCTTCTTCTGTGCATCCTTAGTTATAGGAATTCCGTTCAGTTAGTCTTCAGGTGTTTTCCAATGATTTTAGTGATAATTTTGATGTGGTTGTGGGAGGATGTCAGCACAGAGGTTACCTACTTCACACCAGCTTTACTAGAAGACACATAAATAGCTATTTTTAATTACTAGAGATTTCCTGGGTGGTGAAAAAAGATTCTAAATGTAGGGAGAAAAGAGCCATATCCTTCTACATTCATCAGGGTAAAATCAAGACTAATGTCCACTTGGGTAACCCACTCTCAGAGCTTACTTTGACTTCCTCTTCCTAAAGCAAGGAGCTAGCAAGCTCTTAACTCTCAAAAGTTTTGTAGAATGAGAATTTATACGCTGGGCCCGTTTTCATGCCCTAGCACAGTGAAGATAAAAAGTACAAGTTGAAATTAAAGATAGCTATAATAAGATAAATTTAATGTTTCATAAAATCATTTTGAGGGAGGGAGAACTCATTAGGTGGTAAAAATGAATCACAGTGAAAACAGAGTCCCATTGGCAGAGTATCAGTCACTGCAGAGTAATTCTGCGGTTGTCATGGGCCTCTGCGTGGAGGGTGGATTGATGATGAGCCCTTCTTTATTGAAATTTTGTTCTCACATCTCATTTATGTTTATGCCTGCCAGGTGGCAGAGCTCTTATTTGTCACTGCATTTCTTAGCCGTGTCTTAATCTCTGAGGCTTGAGTGCATAGAAGCTGAAGTGGTGCAGTAAGTATGCCTGGCAAATGCATCAGTAAACACTAAGATAAAAAGACAATGCTGAGGACATAAGCTTATTCCATAGGATAACAGGGATGAAGTTAAGAAAAGGAAAGATGGATGTTCAATATCAGGAAAAATACCCTGGCCGTTCTACTTGAAAAGAATAACTTCCCAAGGGAAGCTGTGAAAATCCCATTGCTTAAGACATCTGAGAAGCGATTGGATGACATACTGAAGATTATCCTGCAGGGAATCAACTGTGCTCTGCTCCAGAGAGTGAACTAAAATAGCCACAAAAACCACAAAATGGTCTTTTGTGGTTATGATTCTGGGTATCCAGCCAGCTCTTGCTTCGTTGAATCTTTTGCTGCAACCAATATGAATTTCTCCAGGCTGAACTGAAGAATCACACTTTAATGTTTGGGCCTTGGGAAGCCCACATGCCCATGTCTTAGCTAGTTAGGTGTGGCACCTATCTTGCACATTGCACTGTCTGATCCCCTCCTCCTCTCTCCCCACATCTACCCTCCCTTTCCTTCCTCTCCCCTCTCTCTTCTTTCCTTACCTCCCTTCTCCCCACTCATTTGCTTTTTTCCTACTCTTTCTTCCCTTCCTTCTTTCCCTTACTCTCTTCTAAATAAAGAAAATGATATGGGATGACAAAGTCTTGGAAAACATTCCTCTAAGAATGAGTTGTCATGGTGTTTCTTAGGATGTCTCTTCTCTGCTTTGTGGTTTGGCGTTTGGAGGAGAATATAGGTTTAAGCCCACCAGAGTCAACATGAGATGTAAGAATTAATGAGATGTGCTGCAATGGTTAGAAATACACTATTTAGCCTTAAAAATGAGTGCATGAAATCTCACCATTTGTGACAACATGGATGAACCTTAAGGCATTATGTTAAATGAAATACACCAGATAGAGAAAACCAAATATTTCATCATCTCACTTATTTGTGGGATCTAGAAACCAACCAAAAACAACCAACTAACCAATCAACCAAAAAACTCAAGCTTATGGACCAAAATAACAGATTGGTGGTAACCAGAGTTGGGTGAAACAGGTGAAGGGGGCTAAAAACTACAAACTTATAGTTTCAAAATAAATATATCATGGGATATACAGCATGGGTACTATAGTTAATAAAACTGTATTGTATATCTTAAAGTTACTAAGAGTAGAATGTAAAATTTTTTTTATCACAATAAAGTAAATTTTGTAACCTGTGTATGATGTTAATTAGATTTATTGTGGTGGTCATTTTTATAATATATATAAATATTAAATCACTAGAGGCCTGATGCATAAAATTCGTGCAAGGGGCTTGGCCCCTGCTGCCATGGCAGCTGCCTCTGCCTTGGCCCCTGCAGCCACAGCTTCATCCAGAAGGACGTCCAGTCTAATTAGCATATTATGCTTTTATTATTATAGATTATGCTGTACACCTTAAACTAATATAATTTTATATGCCAATTATACTTCAGTTTGAAAAAGAGGCTGAGAAAGATTCAAGTCAATTCTTGGGGAGTTTCTCTTCATTAGTTCAACTTACCTTATATTTTCTCAGTTGATTGGGCTGTGCAGCAATTTTTCACATCCTAGTAGATTCTAATCATTTATAGTTGTACCTTTTACAGTTTAAGACATTTGAGTGTGATTTGGAAGTCCATTCTATAAGAAAAAGGGCAAAATGTTGCTTGGGCATAGACTGGAATAACCAAAACTGCAAGGGAGCTGTGGCTGAAAGTCAGTTACCGAGTTACCAGACCTACCTTGTTGCCCAGCCTCTACCTTTCATCGCAGTCCTTTCCATTATTTCTTCCTGTAAGGTTTGGAGTCTATCCTTGGTGAATGTTATGCTGCTGCTTCTTTTTTTCTAAGCATGGAATGAACTGAAGGATTTCAGAGGGAAGGCGGGGTGAAGGTGGATGGATGTGGGGAGAGATTAACCAGGGAATTTATATGCATATATGCATAGACCTTGAACATAGACACTAGTGTGGTGAAGGCTTGGGAGTGGCAGGTGTGTGGTGGAGGGGAGCATGGGAAAGAAAGAAACAAAAACAAAGGGGACCTCTGTAATACTTTCAATAGCAAAGATAAATAAAAAAATAAAAGAAAAGAAAGTGAGGGATCTATAAATAGGATTTGGTCAGGAGGAGATACTGAGACTTTAGATTCTAGGGATGATAAGATGCATTTGCGGGTTTTCTCCATAGAAATAGAGCCACTAGAATATATATCTCTAGATGATAAATGGAAAGAAAACTATGGACTGATCTGTGTCCCCCTAAATTCTTTTTTTAAAAAAATATATTTTATTGATTTTTTACAGAGAGGAAGGGAGAGGGATAGAAAGTCAGAAACATTGATGAGAGAGACATTGATCAGCCACCTCCTGCACGTCCCCTACTGGGGATGTGCCCGCAACCAAGGTACATGCCCCTGACTGGAGCAGGTAGCATTGGTTTCTCATTAGCCCTTCCCTAATAGGCCCCTGTGTCTCAATGTCCCGTGGTAATTGCTACAAACACCTCTGAGAGAAAGGTGTCCTTGAATTTCGCCTGCTGCCAGACAGTCCAGCTTCTCCCTGAATGAATCTGGTCCCCAGAGTCTTGCTTGGAACTGGAGTTCAGTGCAGTCAGGAGCTTTTGTCTCCCTCCCACTTGAGAAAGCCAGCCACGCCCTCAGTTGCCAGTCCTCTCCACACCTCTGCCTCCTGCAGCTCCTCTGAGTGTCAGCGTGTTTTTCTATTTCTTTCTAGTTGTAGAATTTCCACTCAGCCAGCCTTCTTGTGGTTCTGGATGATGTCCGTTTTGTCTTTTAGTTGTAGTTTTAAAATTGTTGTGCAAGGCAGCATTTTAGGTGTTTACCTATGCTGCCATCTTGGATTCTCCTCAACATACAGGTTTTATGTGTTGATTTCCAGATCACAAAATATGTATATAGCATCATGTGCCCACCACTCTAAGTCAAATCTTCTCCTCTCATTTCCTATTAGGACCCCCTTTACCTCACCCCCTCCCTGTGGCAACCACCACACTAATGCCATGCTTTTAAATGTCTGGTGACTACAAGCCATAGCCCAGCCTAGTCCAGGTTGGTCTCCCTAAACATGCAGGATCATAAAAAAAGACCCAAGGAGCAGTTGACAAATAAGAACCTATTTAATATTATTTACTCATTAGAGGCCTGGTTCATGAAAATTCATGCACTTGAGTGGGGATCTCTAAGCCTGGCCTGCCCCCTCTCACAGTTCAGAAGCTCTCAAGGGTGGAATGTCACCCAGCAATCAGGGGAAGGTACCACCCCATCACACATCTGCTGCTGCCACTGCTGGTAGTGTAAGCCTCAGCCAGCCTTGGTTACCTGAGCCTCGGGAGGCCCTGGGCAGCTGCCATCTGAGGCTTGCCTGTGTTTGGGCCAGCCCTGGATGGCTGGGAGGCTGAGGAGACTGGGGGACTCCAGAGGTGTGTGGAGCAGCCAGATCCCCCTGGGGGTGGGCCCAGCCATACTGTGTGCCTGCTGCCCTGGCAGGGCTGAGGAGACTAGGCCATATGTGAGAGCATGGCAGTCAATTAGCATATTCCTTCCTTCTTGGCTATGGGCACCGCCATGTTTGTGAGGGTGTAATAGTCAATTAGCATATTGTCTCTTTATTAGATAGGATCTTCATACAACACAGGCCCTGTGCTAGGTGTTGTAAGAAATACAAAGATGAATATTAACACAATTTTTGTCCTCAAAGAAAATACAACCAAAACAAGGGCAGGAGGTCCCAACACAAATGACTGCATCATAGCACAGTGCCAGATAGTCATTTTGGGGTGTTTACATGCCAGCGAAAAATTCTCTGATTCTCCAGACACCAACTAGGTGTTCAGTGATTCAGTTTAATTCTGACACTACCTGAGGTTAGTACAGATGCTATAGGTCTCAGTCCTATAAGATTGCCCCCTCCCCACTTTAGATGCCAGTTAACAAATACCGGCCTTGCTTACTTCTGACCCATCAGCTATAAATTGAGAGATCCCATGACCAACTTCTCAGGTTTGTAATTTGCTAGAATGGTTCACAGAACTCAAGAGCACACTTTACTCACATTGACTGGTTTATTATAAAGGATACAGCTGAAGAAGTACATAAGTGGAGTTATGGAGGGGTCTCCCATTTTGTGGAGTTGGGGGAGAGTACCCTCTTACCACATGGATATGTTCACCAATACAGAAACTCTCTGAATCTTATTGTTTTGAGGTTTTTATAAAGGTTTCATAACATATACACAATTGTTGAATTGGCCTTTGGTGATTAAACTTAAGTCCCTGGCTCCTCTTCCTCTCCGAAGATTGGAGGATGGGGCTGAAAGTTCCAAGCTTGTAATCAAACACTTGGTCTTTATGGAGAGGAGCCCCTTGAAGCTATCTAGGGGCACCCAGCCATCAGTCCTCTCATTACCATACAAAAGACACTCATCACTCCAGAGATTCCAAGTGTTATTGTAAGAGCAATGTGCTAAGAACTAGTGACATAGCAGTTCAATTCTAACAGGAACTATTTGAAAATATTTGACAAAGACCAATTTTTTTTTATCATATCACAACTACCATCAGGAAATTACAAGGAAAGTGTTACATGATTAAGAGAAAAGGGAGATCAGATACATTTTTTTTCGGGTCTCACATTGTGATATCACAGTATCACGTAATGTGGAAGAACTTGGATTCTGGAATTCAGATTTGACTTCTAGGACAAGTCTCATAACCATTCCCCTGCCTCTTTATTGGTATCTTCAATCACAAAATAGAAAAATGTCACTCCCTTGGAAAGAGTGTGAGTTCCCTCTCACAGGACAGGGACTTCTTGCTGTATAGTATTGTTTTGTTTGCTTGTCTATTTAGTACTTTATAGAACTTAATTATGTTGCCTTTCTACCCCTGCCCCCCAGAAAGCACAATAAAATGAGATTACTGCTTGAAACTTGCAATCCCATTATCTGTCAGCCTATGAAAGATAGAAAGTGCTACTAGTGTATCCAGAAAGTCATTTTTCAGTAGCCATAGGTGACAATAATTACATTTCTTTACCAGGACATCTTGATGTGGCATATCATAAATATTCAGGTTCTGTAGACTTTAAAAAAAGATACAATCTCTCTCTGTTTTGTTTTTTTCTTTGTAGAACACTAGCTTCAAGGTCAGATTCAAAAATAGGAACTAGGACCTTAGCCAGTTGGCTCAGTGTCATCCTGTGGACTGAAGGGTCTGGGTTTGATTTCAGTCAAGGGTATATATCTGTTGCGGCTTGATTCCCAGCCCTGGTGGGGCGAATGCGGGTGGCAACCCATTGATGCGTTTTTCTCATATCAATGTTTCTCTCTGTCTCTCCCCCTCCTTTCCACTCTCTTTAAAAGTAATTGGAAAAATATCCTCTAGTGAGGATTAGCAACAACAACAACAATAAAATAGGAATTAGGAATTCTTATACATGAGAGAAAAGAGCAGTTGGGAGTGGGCTTAAGAGGATTGAGAAACTAGACACTGCAGAGTGAAGTAAGAGTCAGGGTATGGGTTTAGAAAGCATATGCTGGGGTGTATCCTTCGACCCAGGCAGATGGGCCTCTGCTCTGATTCTATACTTTCATGGGTGTGGCTCTCCTTCAGCTCTGCCTTTGCCATGGGCTGAGAAGTCTAGGAGGCTAAGGGATGTGCCCACCTGGAGCCCATGCCCTTATGTCTAGACTATGTGCTAAGTAGCAGGGACACTGGACTTACCTGCCCAAACACCAAGCCTGGCATAAGTTTCCCTACGTCTGTCCTTTCGAGGGCTAATGGTGCCACCTGTGTGCCCCTGATGTGGCCAAGGAGTGGCTGATTGGCAGGGGAGGGGAGAAATATAGATTGGCTGGGTGATTTGAGATAGCCATATGCATATGGAAAAGGGCTTTTATGATCTGGGTAGAACCAGGGGTGGAAACAGAGAGGAGTGGGCTGTGAGCCAGGGGCCTACATTTGCATTATTACCTTAGGTCTGCAAATGAAGTAGGCCTGTGCAGGAGTCCAGGCTTATGATTTACAAAAAAAACTACATTGAATCTTCAAATAGTTCCTGCTAGAATTGAGGTGCTAGGTCACTAGTAGGGCAAATCATTCATGGTAATGAACTAGCCCATAGTATGATCCTTAATATACTGGAGTTACTTAGAGAAGACTGGAGCATCCCCTCATGTGCACACATTTTTATTTATTTTTAAGAAGATATATTTTATTGTTTTTTACAGAGAGGAAGGGAGAGGGATAGAGAGTTAGAAGCACTGATGAGAGAGAAACATTGATCAGCTGCCTCTTGCACACCTCCCACTGGGAATGTGCCCACAACCAAGGTACATGCCTTTGACCGGAATCGAACCTGGGACTCCTCAGTCTGCAGGCTGATGCTCCATCTACTGAGCCAAACTGGTTTTGGGTGCACACATTTTCAGAGGAAGAAGGTATGGTAGCATTCTTTCTGAGACTGACTCAGAGAGGGAGACCTTCACCAAGGCTTTAAAAAAGTTATTTTTATTGATTTCAGAGAGGAAAGGAGAGGGAGAGGGAGACAGAAACATCAATGACGAGAGAATAAGTGATTGGTTGCTTCCTACATGCTCCCTACTGGGGATCAAGCCCACAACCCAGGCATGTGCCCTCAACTGGAATCAAACTCTGGATCCTTCAGTCTACTGGCCGATGCTCTATCCACTGAGCCAAACCAGCTAGAGCTCACAGAGGCTTTTGAATGAAGTGCAGTTCTGTCCTGAGACCTAGTCCCCTGACCCAGTCTTATACCTCAGGGGACTCTATGAAATATCTCCCTTGAACTTTTCTTATTTCATTTCTGATATTGGAGATAGGCAGGAGTAGCAGGGCTGTCCACGTAGGATTCATTGGCCCTGTATCAGGACTCATGTGGGGCTTGGTAGCCATTTGTCCCTTTTAGGGCATTCTCTTATCCTATATCGTTCATATGGGGTTGATCAAATGCCTCAGAAGATCTGCAACTCGTGCCTGTGATGTTGTTCTGGGACTAGAGACCCAGTTTCAGCAGGCAGCCTAGAGGGAGGATAGCTCGTACTCATTGGCTGGCATTTTCTTTTGTGGGATCACATGAGAAACTGGGCCAACAGCTGTGTGGATACACAGATTTGGTGACTCAAATTGTTTATGTAGACAGAGGCTCTGCAAAAAAATATTTGCTAGGGCCCCACACACACTGACAGGAGCTGCCCTGCTTAAGTGCTTGTGCAAATAACAATTGCTTCCCTCTATTTTCCTCCTAATTCTTGTCTCCTAAATCTGATAACAAGGACCCGAGTTTTAAAAAGAGCAAAAACAGAGACAGAGGAAGAAATCCTGAGCATTTAATTCCCCCCCGACTTATTTCTTCCTCCCTACTCCTCTCCCCCCACACCCCAGTCTTCTCTGACATAGATGGCATAGCTACCTGACTTCCCAGCTACATGGAGCCTTGCCTTTGATTTTCACATCGGATGGTGGCCTGGTTGAATCTTGGCAGGGACTTTACGGTTGGCAATGTCAAATTCCTGTCAGTGGCCAGGGGAGGAGGGGAACTGAAAAGGTCTTCTGTCAATAAAATGAAGTTCCTAGCACATTCTGCTAGGGCCAAAGTGGATCCTTTCACCACCCAAACCTCTGTTGTGTCTTCTCTAAGAAAGGGTGGGTAGAGGAGAGAATGTGAACAGCTCACATTCACTGAGCACATTACATTCATTGTCTGGTTTAACCCTAATTACAAAACTTGAGGTGGGTACTGCTATAATTTCCATTTCATAGACAAAGATATAGAGGTCAGCGTAGTGAACTAATTTGCTCAAGATCACATAGCTGGTTCGGGGTGAAGGCAGGAGTTGACCGGGCTTTACCTGCCTGCTTTAGGCCTGCTTGTGCCCTGAGGGACTTAGTGCTGTGGGGATCTATCCTTCCAGAGAACACCTGGGGCCCTGAAGGTTTCACTGGGGCTCAGGAATAAGCTCTTTTGTTGTTTTAAAAAGCTTTTTAAGTATGTTCAGTGACCTAATCCTGATGCCAAGTGAGCAGTGTTGGAGTACCACAAACTTCAGCTGCTCTTAAAAGGTAACTAGAAAGTGGGTGCCAGGTATTGACATAAAAAAAAAAAAAAAGATTGTGTTATGGTTCTTTTCACCCAAGCACTTCAAAACCTTTCTAAAATACCTCGTGGGGAATCCTGTTATCACACTTTGCAGAGTAACAACTGACTATACTCAGGAAAGCAATGGCAGATCAAATTTGCTTTCAGACCCAACCCTGCCCTCAATTAATCACATCTCAATGGGGCTACTCTGGTCCCAGGTCACTTAGAATCTGGTCCTAGGTGATTTGAATCTATGTTGTAAGCGCGTTTCTTTTGAATTCGTTCTTTTTTATACTTTGTTTTTAAAGAATTTTTTTTTTTAAAACAGGTTTATGAAGGCTTTGAAGAATACTCGAAATCTGACGGGTTAGCATAGGAGCCTAAGAAGTGAGAGAAGAGCAGGGAACACAATGGAAACTGCAAGGAGTCAGAACCAAACCACATGAAGTCGGAACCTGTCATTCTTCGGCGAGGTGCCAGGGCCGCCCACAGGCCTGTAACTTCCTTCAGGGAGCGCCGTACCCAGCAGCAGCCTTTACGTTTAGGATCCCCTCTCCCACCTCATGGTTCTTGATGCCATACTCAGAGCCAGGCAGATCTGGTTCAAGTCCAGCTCTGAGGTAGCTGTGTGTTCTTGAACAGGTGATCTTATGTTTCTGAGCCTTGGCTTCCTTATCTTCAAAAGAAGATCATGCCGAAACCGGTTTGGCTCAGTGGATAGAGCGTTGGCCTGTGAACTGAAAGGTCCCGGGTTTGATTCCGGTCAAAGACATATATCCTGGTTGCAGGCACATCCCCAGTGGGGAGCGTGCAGGTGGCGGCTGATCGATGTCTCTCTCATCGATGTTTCTGGCTTTCTATCCCTTTCCCTTCCTCTCTGTAAAAAGTCAATAAAATTAAAAAAAAAAAAAGAAGATCATAAACTCCACCTCTGTTTCCTGTTGGAGGCATCACTGAGAGGCCAAATGTAGAACACTTAGTGGAAAGGGTTGAATGCTGTGACCCCAGGCAATTCATATACTGAAACCCTAACGCCAAGGTGATGGCATTAGGAGGTGGAGCCTTTGGGAGGTGAATAGGACATGAGCCCTCATGATTAGGAGTAGTGCCCTTATAGCAGAGGCCACAGAGAGCTCTCTTACACCATCCCAGCCGCCATTACCGTGAGAAATAAAATTTCTATTATTTATCAGCTTCCCAGTCTATGGTGCAGCTGTTATAGCTGCCCGAATGGCTTAAGACCCTTAGCATAGATTTTGTACCTTGCAGGTTCCTAGTAAGGGAGTGTGCAGAGTAACACTCTCTTCTTCTGTTTTCCCCCCTTCTTTCTTTCCTTAAATTTCCCTTTGAAAGCAACATAATCAATTCAATCTTTCTCTTAGAATTGGTCAAATCTTAAACTGTACTCCTAGGAGAGTACACTGGGCAAAATATTTTTCTGCAGGAGTGGGGATATTGAAATTCTAAGGCACCATGAGCAGTTCCCAAGGAAGATAAGGCCCCAGGTGGCCCACTATAGGGCAAAGTGCAGGGCCATAGAGGTGTAAGGGGTGGGTGAGAGGGGAGGGCTGTGTGTCTGTGTGTGTTTAAGTGGACACAGGTGTGGATACATGTGTATGAGTGTGGTTGTGGCTGTGCATACTTGTGTATCCAGGAGAGTGTAAGTGCATGTGCGTGGATGTCCAGGCGAGTGTGTTTGTGTGCGTAGAATCAGAGGAAAATGTCTGATAACGCGAGACTTGCTGTTCACTCTGGAGGTTAAGAAACTAATGAAGAGTTTGTCTCAGGCTTTTAGTATTCATCAAAGACTGGAGGCTGATTTCTTCCGCTCAGAAATTCCTTGCAGGACATGAAGGGGTAAGAGAAAATGTGTAAAGGCATCTTTCTTGCCATGTGAAGGGGCACTCAGGGGTTCCGGCAAGAAGTCAGGGATTCTCATTCTCCCATCCCTCATCCTTGATCCTTTCTCCTCTCTAACTCCAGTTCCTCCATCTGCTTCAGCTTCCCCTACCCCATCTTGGTTCCCTCCCTACATGTCCCTCCTTTAATTTTTTTTTTTTAAATTTCACCATCATTCTCATTCCTCTTCTTTCCTCTCATTTTTCTTCTTTGCTTTTCATCCAGATCGAGGCAGATACTTGGTAGCATGCATCTCTATTTCTCTTTTGCTCATATTCCTCTTCAACACACCTGTAGGCTTTGGGAAATCTCTGTTTCTTGTTTTTTTTCCTTCTTCTTCTGGAAACCATTGCTTATTTAGCATTTTTCTTCTGTGGAATATTCCTACAGACAGAATTGCAGAGCTTGCTGTTGAGAAACACTGTTGTTTCCTTTTTTTCTATCACCAAACAATTGCCAACTCCTTTCATATCAGCCAAAGGGGGAAAGACACCTGCACAAGGCAAACCCATGCTAAACTCACAACCTCAGTCCTTTGTACTTCCGTGGCCGCAGCGCAAGAGTGGATATAAAACTTAAATATTTACCTGAGGTGTTATTTTTATTCTTGTTAGTCAGAGCCTTTGTATGAACAGATGTCTCCATTTTAATAAATATCAGAGGAATTGGAGTCCAATGGTTCCCGTATTAAGGACACAGATTATACTTTTAAAAATTGTTTACAGACAGTCAGCACCTGTGGCTTTGAATTGATGCTGTGATAGTTCTCATTAGTGAGACCAAGTCCTTTCCAGAAACAGCAGCCCTGGTGACAGGTGAGAAACTCAAGGCTGGCTTGATCTAGCACTCTACCCATTCTGGACAGGAGAACAGATTTGTGTTATATTGGACACAGGTCTTTCCTGGGAAAGGGTTATTCTGATTCTTTTGACAGAAGTGGGTTCACACTAAGCTTTCCTGCTAACTAGCATCAACACTGGACAAGTAAACTAATCTCTCTCAACACCAGTTTTCTCTTCTGTCAAACATGGAAAGAATAGTTAGCACGAAAACTCTTGAGGACTCAGAAGGATCAGGTGTGAAGATAAGTGAAATGATGCATGTTAAACACTAAGAACAGTGCTGGCCCATAGCAAATGCTCAAAGGTCATTTTGATGGTAACTCTTTGTTTGACCAATTCCCTCTTGCTTTGCCCTCTCCATTTAGAACAGTGCACTATTGAAGAACTTGCTTCAGATGACATGATTCTCATCATCCAATAGCTCAGGGCCTTCATCAATGTCTTTCAGGTCTTGACTCGGTGGGACAGGTTATATGTGAAAATTTTCAAATATGAATTCATTTATAAGTTCAGCCATGTTTGGTATAGTCTGGTTTAATTAATAGAAATGTTTTGGTGCACTCAATTTTAGGGAATGGTATGATGAAAACACACACACATCAGCTTTTAAGGAACATCCCGAGATCTGAGTAGGTGTTTGTCTTTTGTATATATACTTTATTTTCAAAATGATAACTTTAAGGCCATATCAAAGCTCCTATTATTGTTTGTATTTTCTCAGGGAGATGGGCACTAACACCCCTATTTTTAGGATTATTCTAAAATATAAAAAGAAACAAACTCCACATTCTTTTGGTTAACCCTTTGCTATGGATAAAAGTCAACTAGAGCAGCGGTTCTCAGCCTTTCTAATGCCGTGACCCTTTAATTCAGTTCCTCATGTTGTGGTGATCCCCAACCATAAAATTATTTTCGTTGCTACTTCATAATGGTAATTTTGCTGCTGTTATGAATCGTAACATAAATACCTGTGTTTTCTGATGATCTTAGGCTCTACAGCGACCCACAGGTTGAGAACTGCTAGCAGGGTCACCTAAGACCATCAGAAAACACAGATATTTATATTACGATTCACAACAGCAGCAAAATTACCGTTATGAAGTAGCAACGAAAATAATTTTATGGTTGGGGGTCACCACAACATGAGGAACTGTATTAAAGGGTTGCTGCATTAGGAAGGTTGAGAACCACTGAATTAGAGAGAGCTTACCTTTCTTTAAACATTTTAATTACTTGAGGCATTTTTCTTTAATATTAAGCACTATGAGGTGTGCCCTGCTTTACAAAAGTTCACCTTAGGCCACTTTGTTTGTAGAAGACCTAAAAGACCTACCTGTATCATTATCTATTTCACTAACCAAAAGAAATCCGAAGAGAATTTTTGCTTTCAGGAAAAAAGGCAAAAAGCCAAAATGGTGTTCAGCATGTGGCAAGCCCTCACAGAGGCAGCAACGCCCGAGCAGTGAGAGTGGCCTAGTCAAGCTCCTGCCCAAGCTTCCCCGAGGAACACTCCCAGAATCTCAAGCTACCACCAAAGCTTTGAACTGCCTACGAGCATCTGTGCTTTATCTCCATTTATCATTTATTTTGTGTATTCCTGCTTTTACTATGTTTTCTGGGTCTCAGAATATTACTACACATTTTCGTTTGCATATAAATAGATGGTAATTGCATTTATTATTTTTATTATTAAAAAATCTTTACTGTTGGAAGTATTACATGTGTCGCCTTTCCCCGCCTCCACCCTCTGCCCCAGGCCTTCACCAACCTATTGTCTTTGTCAATGGGTTATGCATATAAGCCTACAAGTTCTTTGGTTGATCACCCCTCCTCCCACCCCTGCCACTTTTATAATTATTTTTTAATTTTAGAAAGGGAGGATGGGAAAGAAAGAGAGAGAGAAACATTAATGTATCTTCGGTTGCCTCCCACACGATCCCCAACCAGACATAAAACCACAACCTAAATATGTGCCCTGACCAGGAATCGAATCCATGACCTTCCGGTGCAGGGGACAATGCTCAACCAACTGAGCCACTCTGGCCAGGGCGGTCAGATTGCTTCTTCACATTACACCATTTCAGCTTACAAAAGGTTTCATAGGAACGCTCTGCTTTCAGATAGTGGGGAACACTTATATTTGTTAGATTTTTCAAGTATCTATTATTTGTTCCTCACAAAAGGCAATTCATTGAAAAGCTACTATATCTTCATCACTAAAACGTATTTTAAATTCCCCTCTTTTGAATTCTTTTGAAAATAACAGAGATGGCAATAAAAACAATTATGGTTGCTCTCACTTTTACTGTTTACTATGCCCTGTGATTCACTGAAAGAATGGCAATGCTAATGTTGTTCTTTCATCTGAACGCTACCTATGTATGTGAGCTCGGCTCTGTAATAATTAGACTTTTCTGTAGTTAGGTCTTTTAGAAAAGAAATTTATGAAGGTATTTTTAATTTTGTTGGATAAAAGACTGGTTACAGTAGTTAGCACCAGGTGGCGCTAGAGGACTGAGCTTGGAAAGAGGATTTGGTACAAACATGATGCTTTTTAAGAAGTTTTATTTATTTATTATTAAACTTTTTTAAAAAAATCGAATTTATTGGGGATATACTGGTAACAAAACTATACAGGTTTCGGGTTCACAATTTTACAACACATCATCTGTGCACTGTGTGTTCCCCACCACAGTTAAGTCTCTGTTCATCACCATTTATACCCCCTATATTTCTCCTCCACCTCCTGCATACCCGCTGCCCCTAGGAGTCATCACACTGCTGGTCCATGTCCGTGATTTTTTCTCTTTTTTCTTTGTTGTTCAATACTTCCACTTCCCCTACCTCCCCCACACAATAGTCCCCTCCCAAGGAACAACTGTCAGTCTGCTCTTGACCTAGGAGTTTGTCTCTATTTTGCTTGTTAGTTCTTTTTATTCATTAGATTCCACATATGAGTAAAATCATATGGTACTTGCCTTTCTCTGACTGGCTTGTTTCACTTAGCATAATGTGCTCCAAGCCCATCCATGCTGTGACAAAGGGTAAGATTTTCTTCTTTTTTTAATAGTGGAGTTGTATCAACTCATCTACATTTGGGCTGCTTCCAAATCTTAGTTATTGTAAATGATGGTGCAGTGAACATAGAGGTGGATATATTCTTTGAAATTGCTGCTTTGATTGTCTGTGGATAAATCCTCAGAAGTGGAATCAATGGGTCATAGGGCAGTTTCATTTATACTGTTTTGGGGACCACCTATACTGTTTTCATAGTGGCTGTACCAATTTGCATTCCCACCAACAGTGCACAAGAGTTTCCATTTCTCCCCTTGTTATTTGTGGACTTATTGATAATAGCCATTCTGACAGGTGTGAGGTGATATCTCATTGTGGTCTTAATATGAATTTCTTTGATGATTAGTGAGGTTGAGCATTTTTTTGTATGTTTATTGGCTGTCTAAATGTCCTCTTTGGAGAAGTATCTATTCAGGTCCTTTATCCATTTTTTAATTGGATTTTTTTTTTTGGTGTTGAGTTTTATAAGTTCTTTATAAATTTTGGATACTAACCGCTTATGAGGTGTATTGGTGAATATGTTCCTCATTCAGTAGGTTGCTTTTTCATTTTGTTGATAGTTTCCTTTGCTGTGCAAAAGATTTATTAGTTTGGTGTATTCCCATTTGCTTATTTTTTCTTTTGTTTCCCTTGCCCAAGGAAATATTTAAAAAAAAATTGCTATGAAAAGATTTTACTGCCTATATTTTCTTCTATAATTGTTATGGTTTCAAGTCTAACATTTAAATCTTTAAAGCATTTTTTAGCTTATTCTTGTGTATGTGTAAGAAGATGGTCTAATTTCACTTTTTTGCATGTATCTTCCCAATATTCTCAACATTTTTATTGAATAAACTATCTTTACACCATTATACGTTTTTGCCTCTTTGTCAAATATGGATTGACTATAAAGGGGTGGGTTTATTTCTGGTCTCTCTATTCTGTGCCATTGATATATATGTCTATTTTTATGCCAGTATCATGCTGTTTTGATTACTATGGTTTTGTAGTATAGTTTGATATTAGGTAGGGTGATTCCTTCAATTTTGTTCTTTTTTAAGATTACTGTTACTGTTTGGGTTCTTTTGTGGTTTCATATACATTTTTGAAATATTTATCCTAGTTCTGTGAAATATGCCATTGTTATCTTGATAGTACCCCGTTTCCCTGACAATAAGACAGTGTCTTATATTAATTTTTGCTCCCAAAGATGCGCTAGGTCTTATTTTCAGGGGGTGTCTTATATTTCCACAAAGAAGAATATGGTACATATTCTTTGTTGTTGAACAAAAAAAAAAAAAAAAAGGAAATTTATTACCTGTATATGGTATGGTAGTAATTGTCATCACAAACCAGCTCACTGATTGGCTGCAGGGCAGCCAGAGCTATTCAGGCAGTTCGAGGTCTCTTTAAATCAGGAGTCAAATGCCTTACGGTAGCTTCAGGGGCTTTATATTCTGGGGAGGCCTTATGTTTCGGGGGAGGGCCTTATTATCAGGGAGGTCTTATTTTCAGGGGATGCCTTATATTACAGTGAGAGGCAAAACTGGAAGTAGGTCTTATTTTCAGGGGATGTCTTACTTTCAGGGAAACAGGATAATTGCATTGAATCTAAAGATAGCTTTGGGCAGTATGAACATTTTAATGATATTAGTTCTTCCTATCCCTGAACACAGTGTATGTTTCTACTTATTTGTATCTTGTTCAGTTTCTTTCTTCAGTGTCTTATAGTTTTCTGAGTACAGATTTTTTTTATCCTTGGTTAAATTTATTCCTAGGGAGGAAACCAAGGTGGTGGCATAAGGTGTACAGCTGTACGTGCTGCCTCTCACAACCACACCAAAACTACAACTAAAAGACAAAATGACTATTACCCAGAATCACGGGAAAGCTGGCTGAATAGAAGTTCTATATGCTTCCTGGACTTGTAAGTCCATTTCTTTTACCAGATGTGGGAAGTTTTCAGTCATTATTTCTTTAAATAGATTTTCAGTATCTTGCTCTCTCTCTTCCTCTAGCACCCCCACAATTCTGATGTTGGTACGCTTGAAGCTGTCCCAGAGTCTCCTTACATTATATTCACATTTTTGGATTCTTTTCTCTTCTTGCTTTTCCAGTTGAGTGTTTTCTGTTTTTTTATATTTCAAATTTTTGACTTGATTCTTGCCTTTCTCTAGTCTGCTGTTAGGATTCTGTATATTTTTTATTTCAGTTAG